>CM076570.1:1508895683-1508972456 GCA_034641835.2 Pinus albicaulis | reverse complement strand
AGATCTCGGGGTTGTTAGGATTTTACAACAGAAATAATAAACATTTACTGATAGAATATTACACATAAAGAACCCAACAACAAATCATAAACATAAACACAATGTTTAACCGGGAAAACCCCATATCCAGGGAAAAACCCAACCAATGAAATTTCATTAAACATTGGTCAAAATCCTGACCAATCCGGCCAAGTGAGCCTTCACCACTCACCTCCAGGCCTACCTTACAATGAAGTATTCTTAGCCTTTTATAGGCTCCATTACATGCAATACCATGGGTCAAAACCATGGGTGCACAAAACCATGTGCCCCAAAACCACTATTGTTTACCGTAGTCAACATTGACTCTACCCCGAGTCATGTTTACCTAACAATTCCCCCTTTAAACTTGACATGGGGATTATTGACTAAATCCAGCCAAACCTACTAAGTGAGACAACCCCGCTCACTCTAGCTCTTCCCCCCTCAAATTTTTACCCAGGGTAATTGTAAACTTGACATCCCCCCTATCACCTAGGTCTAACCCAGACTTTACCAGTGATTACCCATGGGTACGCATGCCATACCAGGTCTTACAACAGTATGCCCATTTACATGTAATAAATTAGCTCCATTACAATAATATTTTATTTTTTGATTGTTTCTATTCTTTGTATAACCATTCTCTACATTCATGATGTCCTCTCCAAAAGAGGACATCCTATTTGAATCTTCCCACCAATAAAAGAAATTAATTTTTCATGAGCGTTTCCACCACCTCTTTGCATTTCTGCCCTATGATCTCTTAACTCATGCTCTTCCATTATTAATTCTTCTTCAGTCCACTTCGCCATTTCGGTTCACATTCCATCGATTTTTTCTTCTACATATGAGTACATTATCCTGCACCCTCATCCAAATCGATATTCTTGCCACATCCAAGAATTTGTTGTTGAACCATGATTTCATTTTTGGATACAAGCGAATTTCACGACCTTGCTCAGTCTACGTGGCCACCGATCTAACCTGTGTGGAATATGACTTCATTCTATAGTCCTCTCTACTGTGCATCACCCAATTGTCCAGGCTTGGATTCCATATCTACATCTGGAAGAAACATTCCAGAGCTTTGCCACGATAACCATTATGTAGAAGTCCATCAATCATCGAAATTCATGTGACCACATCTCGTTGGCACATTTTCTCAAAAACTTGGTTTTCATCCTCCACAGAACAAGTCTATCGCAACTTTGTTCTATGCACATAAAATTCGAGGCTCAGACATCGTAGTTCAAAGGATTTGCTGGAACCACGCGGTTGCATCATCTTGTGAAAATTCCTCTTTGGACGGCCTTGTCAGAGTGGAGTTTCAGCACCAATTTTTTGTACATTGAACGGAATTCATCGCATGAGGAAATGAGCTCGATGCCCAAGGTACTTCCGCTGCATCCATTGATGTGGAAATTATGGCTCCAAAAATTATAAAATTACAGGAGGATCATGTTGAAGATTGGCCTCTTTTTCCATGTCGAAGGTTTTCTTCCATCAGTGTTCTTGATTTCCTTGGGAGTTAACGACGTCCAACCCTTCTCCATGGCCTCCTTGAGAACCCCATACAGAAACACCTCCTGCGAATCGTTTTCATCCAACGGAAGCTTCCCCCACTCACAGGAAAGGCACCATCCGATGGACGCCAGACAACTAGCGGTGACAAAATTCTTTGAATCCACACCCTAGCTAGCCGAACGCCTCTCCCACTCGAAGCATTCCCTCCGCGGAACGGTGATGGATAGCACCGGACATAAAACATGGTGCTACCGCTACCGCCACCTCATGGATGATTCTCCGATGCTTCATATGGCCTTCCAATTTGACAACATCAGCCTTTTTCAAAGAAATACCATGATCCTTTTAAATCCGCAGGTGTAGTTTGTGAACAACACTAAATCGTGACAAATCTACAAATAGAAAGTCACCCCTTTTTAGTGAACTCAATTCTACGCTTTTCAAACACCACTAGCGACCCTTTTCAACATCAGATCTGACAGGATACACCTCCTTCACACGTAGAACTAGATCTTCAAACATCAAATTTATCTGAATCCAAAGCCACCTCCAGAATTTGCCTCCAGAATGCTTAATCTATTTCGTATGGCCATGACCGTGAAACCTTTTCTAGGATCGGTTTCCAGAATCTACGCTAATCTCTCTTTGCATCAGGCCAATACGAACCCTTAGCTTTAGAAGCATCTCTCTAAAACCAAACATGGATCTGATACCAGTTGTTAGGATTTTATGGTAGAAATATTAAACATTTATTGAGAGAATATTACACATAAAGAACCCAACAACAAATCATAAACATAAACACAATGTTTAACCAGGAAAACCCCAAATCTAGGGAAAAACCCAACCAGTGAAATTTCATTAAACATTGGTCAAAACCCTGATCAATCTGGCCAAGTGAGCCTTCACCGCTCACCTCCAGGCCCACCTTACAATGAAGTAATCTCAGCCTTTTATAGGCTCCATTACATGCAATACCATGGGTCAAAACCATGGGTGCACAAAACCATGTGCCCCAAAACCACTACTGTTTACCCTAGTCAACATTGACTCTACCCCAAGTCATGTTTACCTAACAGGGGTCTACTAAAGACTGAGGAGGATGATAACATCTAAAAATGGCTTCCAAGAAGCACATGCCAAGCTCCTCCTGGGCAAAACTGATGGATTCGTTAGTAGCATCCAAATCAGTCATAGTATATTTCATATATAGCTCACTTTCAAGTCTGATTTGGTTATTCCGGCCCTTGTATGGAAGCCACAGGTGGGACCAGTCGGTGGAAAAATATCCTTGCAGCTTGCTGGACCAGTCTCTACTAAGTAATAGGTTGTAGGGTTCTAGAATGTCAACAACCACAATGTCAATACATTGGTGGACTCTAGAATTGGACAAGAGGTGGATGATGAGGTTATTCAGCTCTCCTACAGCTGGCACATACGATCTATCAAGTTGAATGATCCTCGTGTCAGTTTTCTCCGAGCAGATGTTCAGCTTCTTACAAACAGATAGGGGCATGACATTTGTGGATGCGCCGGAGTCAACTAGACAGTTATGGATGTTGAAGTTAAAAATCTCAAAAGATAACAGGAAGGGAGATGTAGATCCCCTGGAGTTTGCATTAATGGGGTTCAGAATAGACTGAACACTCGGAATGGCTTTTGCGGACGTATTGCTCACATAATTAGTAGTTTAGGTATTAGTGAAGGCTTTAAGAATGAGTTCTCATTGGTTCGTGATGTGGGCAAGCTCGTAGAGGGAGATGTTAGCTTTGGTTTTCTTCATGTCCTCTACAATGTTATAAGTGGTATCAGATTGAGGACAGAGCTTGGTAGTGGTTTTGGGGGACCCCACTAGGAGCTTGCTCTTTTGATTTACTCGGGTGTTGTTATTGGTGGGCTTCTCAGGGGCAGCTTGTTGTTCATTCCCCAGGGGGAGGATTTTCATTAAGAAAGCCATTTTCTTCTCCTCAAAGGATGGTTCGGGGACCGGTCCTTTGCTCCTAAGGCTGTAGTTTCTTACGGATTGGGCCTTAGGATTGTCTGCCATGTTGATACCAGTGACGATAAGATTGTTGTCCCCGCGGATAATATCAAATGCAAGAACCGAGGACCCTGGTTCTTCATCTGGGGGCAAATCCTCATCGTGGTCGGAATCATCATCTTCCCCCGCATCCCTGGGGTTTGATTGTCTAGAAGCTTATTTACCACTGCCGTCATGCTGCCAATCCACTGTGGGCATGTTTTTTCAGAGTGGGCAGCCTGGTGGAAAGAACAGAAGTTATCTTTTCCTATTTCTTCCACGTTGAGAACAGTGTTCGGGTTAGACAGAGGTTGGCTGGTGTTGGGGTTGCTCTTTCTGAAAAAGGGCTTAGGTGCCTTGGTGCTAGTCGTGGTTTCTATACCCTTCCTCTTCAGGTCGGAGACTTCATTTGTCAATAGCTTGAGGGTATTTTCTATACTCTTGAAGTCGAAAGCATCCTTTTCCTTATCCGTGGTTTTGTTTGTGGAGGACTGACCCTTTTTTGTGATTTGTTTGTGGTCATCTCTCCCCTTGTGATCGATGGCTCCTATAGAAAGCATGTCTCTTTCCACAGTGAGGGCGGCTGCGTACTTTGCTGCAAGGGTGGGTCGAGCTTCGCGTTTTATGAAGACGACGATATCCCTTGGGAGAGATTTTGTATAATAGTCTATGGTAATCGAGTCGTCCAACACCAGGTTTGGGGGAAACTTTTGCAGTATGGTGGCAAAGCGCTGATTAAAGTCTCCAACCTTCTCTTGCTTATGGCACTTTATTGTACTTAACTCTATGAGGAGCATGGAAGGGGCTTTGTCTTCTGAAAATTTCTACAGGAATGCGCGATGGAACTGGTCCCATGACGTAATGGAGGCACTTGGGAGGGAGCGGTACCAGGTGGCCACTTTGTTTTAAAGAGTGTGCAGAAACAGACGGCAAGCAACGTCATCTGTTTGAACCCTCATGATTTGCAGGGAGAGATAGAAGCTGCTTTTATATGATCCTCAGCCAAGGTCATGGATGGGGCCCAAAAGATTTAATGGGGACTGGGCCATCTAGGCAAGTGGTTGCACTCTCCTAGCCTGTTGGTGGTGTCTGATCTCAGGCTCAAATTCACTCCCTGTACCTGACACCGATGCTTCTCCCTCATGGCAAGAGTGTTCATCTTGATACCTCTCATGGTTGGCCATGTCTCTGAGATATCCCCAATTGTGGACAGGTGGCCTATTTGGGTTTGGGCGGCGATGGTTGGCACGGTGTCCTTGGCCATGGCCTCTATCTCCTCTACCTCCAGTCCCGCGGCCTCTATTCCCTTCACCTTCATTTCTGCAGGCTCTATTTCCCTCGCCTTCATTTCTGCGGGCTCTATTCCCCTCACCTTCATTCTCGCGGGCTCTGTTTCCCTTGCATTCGTTCCCTCGAACTCTATCTCCATCACCACCCCCAGGTGGGGGGTGTGCCTGGTTGTTGTCCGGTTGGGCTTGGTTGGGCTGAGGGTCGGGGAAAGGTTCAGTTGAACCAAATTCCTCCTCTTCACCCCCTTGGAGCTCTGGAATCAGTTCGTCACCCTAAACAACGGTGGCAAGGTCTTCAACCATGAGATTCACTAACTGGGGTATGGTACTCACCAGGGCACCGTTACGAGTGATGTTTTCAGCCGGGGTCCTAGTATGGGTCAAGAAACTCACGATTGGGGCATATCACAAATCCTTGATGAGATTGCGGGCAGCTGGGCGCAAGGCTATCAACTGATCTCTGGTAATTTCATAATATGGAACCTCCTCCCCTGGAATGTCTTCTAACGGAGGAGGGGTAGTATCATCGTTTATGACCTCCCCATGGAGGGTTTGTGATGGAATGTTGGTTGCATGCTGGGAGGTTGCCATTCAGGCCCTCCTTATAGCGCCAATTCTGTTGATGGGAAAAATTTTCCAGCCAACAGTAGGGGATCTCCCCGGTAAAAATTCCTAATTAGACCTTGAAGCATTTGGAATAGGGATCCCGTCCAGGGTGTGGGTCTGACTACTGCTTAAGTCACCTTCCCTCCATTCTTAAAAGAACTCGATTGAACTTGCGGACACACACTTATTCACATGATACAAGATACATGGTTGATGCATTAAACACGTATATAACACTATGCGTAGCGAGACAAATAATAAAGCATACACGCCGAAGGAGGTGTTGTTAACAACACATCTTTGGGGTTACGCTTGTAGGCTATTTTGACCAAAAAAGAAATAGTTCTTTATGGAGAGATGCCCCTTTACTTCCTGAAAGATAAAACGAAATGCTAATAAACAAAGTCATTAACATCCATTAAGAAAGCGATTAAACTGAACATCATTAACACAAGTAAAGGAAACCATAATGCATAAATGATGCCATTAAGAGTGCAGTTTCATTAATCAAAAGATGTTTGAAATTGTATAGAAATACTCATAGTGTTCGCAAAGAAAAACACATTAGATCCAAAAGGAGTTTCAACAGGTATCTGTGTTCATATGCAAAAAGAGTGTTATCTTTCAATACAAAGCTGTATATCTCTTAAGCCCCCAAAAAAAGATACTTTACATTTTCCCTAGAGGGAGTTTTATAGAACAAAATTTTCCCTTTGAGCTTCCTGACTCTTCGCCTGCCTACTTATTAGGTTGCCTTGCGACCCGGAAGGAAACTGTGACCTGTGACCTGGTAGGTGAGTGCGACCTGGGACCTGGCTGGGTGGTGCGACTTGCGACCTGCCTCTAAATGCTACCAGCGACTTACTGCCACTGGGTTATGAAGATGAGCACGCAATTGTGAGGTCAGGGGCATCAATCTGTTGTCCTTTGAGGACGTCTTGCCAGGCCTGATACTCTGCTACTATGGGAGAAACTGGAGGGACCTCTCTTCTTCTGTGAAATCTGGTTTGAAAGAGAGGTGATCTTAGTTTAAAACCATACTGGAGTGACAAGGAACTGACCTAGGTTTTCTTTTGATGCTGCAAGATCAGGATTGGAAGCAGCTTGCTTAATGGGCTACAGAAATGACTGGATCTCTTGATCTAACTGTTCCCAGGTTTTCCCCTCGTCTAATGCCCCCAGCAAAGGAATGTGGTGAAGGATTTGCATCGATTCGATGCCGCTAATCAGGTGTTCGTATGCAGACATTACTTTGTCTAAATCCTTGGATAGCTTATCCTTGGACTGCATTTTCATGTGGATTTGGACTTTGGCATATTGCATATGAATCCAATATTTCTTTGGAAAATGCTCAGGAGCTTGAGGGTACCGCACTGTCCAGTCCATCATTCTATCCAAGGTACGTGAGGCCTCCTTCAACTGCTCGTGCTTCTGCTTAGTCTCCTCTCATAATCTTAACAATGGGGTGACTGTTTGTTTTATGGTGAAAATGTCCCCATACACTTGCTTCATGGTTTCCACTAATACGTTGCACTCCCTTAGAATGGCAAGAAAAACTTCATTGACAGGGGGAGTTTTGTTTTGGAGTTGTTGAACCTCCTCTTTCAATGTCGTCCTCTCCTGTTCTGCCTTTTTCTCCCACTGCTCTGCTTCTTGTAGTCTGTTTTGTAGAGAAACGATCTCTCTACTCATTCTGGTCACATTTTCTTTTGTGGCCGTAGCGAAGGTTGTGCCAGCCGATGCTATCATCACGGGATTAGTCCTAGTATCAAGGAATATGTCTTTTCTGGTTGCGACCGTGGATGCGGTGGAAGGATTTTGTGCCAAGCTTCTTCTTTTCTCTTGTCGGATTTTGAAAGAGAATTGATCGAACGTGAGCCTGGTGAGGTCGAACACCTCCTCCTCTTGCCCCTGGGGGGAGCTGACATCAGAGAGCGTGGCTCATGTACTGACTAGAGGTACCTCAAGGGGAGATACCTCGATGTCCTCTAGCATTTCATCCTCTTCTTCTTTCTTCTTCTTTTCCTCCTCTTCCCTTTGTAGGCATTCGGCTTCCTCCTTCTCATGTTCTTTCTTCTGCCTGAGCTCTGCTTCTGTCGTTGCTTCTAATTCAGCTTTCCTTTTCTGCTCGGCTGCTGTAGCTTGCTCTACTTTCTTCTAGTGGTCAGCTTCTACTTTATCTAACTCCTTCTTGAGTTCCTTTTCTGTAGCGGCCACTGCCTCTTTTTCCTCCTTTTCCTTCTTGGCCTCCTCGGCCTTCTTCTTCTTCTGTTTTAACCTTAGGCTCTTCTTGCACTTATCCTCGTCTTCTTTCATTTTCTTTTCTCTCTCTTGCTGGGCTTTGGCCTCCATTTATTCCTGTTGGGTAGAGATACTAAGCCCTGTATTGGTCCGAGGCTTCTTAGCTAGAGAGGAAGAGGCACCTCCTAATTCACGGCTCCTTTTTTCTAAGGTTTGGTCATCCGGGTCTTCTTGGTCAGAGTCTGCCCCCGGAGCTAGTTGTCTATTTGCATTGTACCAGTTCCTTCTTTCATCTTCTCCTGGGCGTTCGGTATGCTGATAGTTCCATTTGAATTTAGCCTTCTTTTCCGGTTGCGACCGTGGATGTTCTTGATTTCCTTGGGAGTTAACGGCGTCCAACCCTTCTGCATGGCCTCCTTGAGAACCCCATATAGAAACATGTCCTGCGAATCGTTTTCATCCAACGGAAGCTTCCCCCACTCATAGGAAAGGCACCATCCGATGGACGCCAGACAACTAGCGGTGACAAAATTCCTTGAATCCACACCCTAGCTAGCCGAACGCCTCTCCCACTCGAAGCATTCCCTCCGCGGAACGGTGATGGAGAGCACCGGACAGAAAAACATGGTGCTACCACTATCGCCACCGCATGGATGATTCTTCGACGTTTCATATGGCCTTCAAATTTGACAACATCAGCCTTTTTCAGAGAAATACCATGATCCTTTTAAATCCGCAGGTGTTGTTTTTGAACAACACTGAATCGTGACAGATCTACAAATAGAAAGTCACCCCTTTTTAGTGAACTCAATTCTATGCTTTTCAAACACCACTAGCGACCCTTTTCAACATCAGATCTGACAGGATACACCTCCTTCACACGTAGAACTATATCTTCAAACATCAAATTTATCTGAATCCAAAGCCACCTCCAGAATTCGCCTCCAGAATGCTTAATCTATTTCGTATGGCCATGACCGTGAAACCTTTTCTAGGATCGGTTTCCAGAATCTATACTAATCTCTCTTTGCATCAGGCCAATACGAACCCTTAGCTTTAGAAGCATCTCTCTAAAACCAAACATGGATCTGATACCAGTTGTTAGGATTTTACAGTAGAAATATTAAACATTTATTGAGAGAATATTACACATAAAGAACCCAAAAACAAATCATAAACATAAACACAATGTTTAACCGGGAAAACCCCAAATCTGGGGAAAACCCCAACCAGTGAAATTTCATTAAACATTGGTAAAAACCCTGACCAATCTGGCCAAGTGAGCCTTCACCGCTCACCTCCAGGCCTACCTTACAATGAAGTAATCTCAGCCTTTTATAGGCTCCATTACATGCAATACCATGGGTCAAAACCATGGGTGCACAAAACCATGTGCCCCAAAACCACTACTGTTTACCCTAGTCAACATTGACTCTACCCCAAGTCATGTTTACCTAACAGGGGTCTACTAAAGACTGAGGAGGATGATAACATCTGAAAATGGCTTCCAAGAAGCACATGCCAAGCTCCTCCTGGGAAAAACTGATGGATTCGTTAGTGGCATCCAAATGAGTCATAGTATATTTCATATATAGCTCACTTTCAACTCTGATTTGGTTATTTCGGCCCTTGTACGGAAGCCACAGGTGGGACCAGTCGGTGGAAAAATATCCTTGCAGCTTGCTGGACCAGTCTCTACTAAGTAATAGGTTGTAGGCTTCCAGAATGCCAACAACCACAATGTCAATACATTGGTGGACTCTAGAATCGGACGAGAGGTGGATGATGAGGTTATTCAACTCTCCTACAGATGGCATCTGCGATCTGTCAAGTTGAATGACCCTCGTGTCAGTTTTCTCTGAGCAGATGTTCAGCTTCTTACAAACAGATAGGGGCATGATGTTTGTGGATGCGTCGGAGTCAACTAGACAGTTATGGATGTTGAAGTTAAAAATCTCAAAAGATAACAGGAAGGGAGATTTAGATCCCCTGGAGTTTGCATTAATGGGGTTCACAATAGACTGAACACTCGGAATGGCTTGTGCGGACGTATTGCTCACATAATTAGTAGTTTAGGTATTAGTGAAGGCTTTAAGAATGAGTTCTCATTGGTTCATGATGTGGGAAAGCTCGTAGAGGGAGATGTTAGCTTTGGTTTTCTTCATGTACTCTACAATGTTATAAGCGGAATCATATTGAGGACAGAGCTTGGTAGTGGTTTTGGGGGACCCCACTAGGAGCTTGCTCTTTTGATTTACTCGGGTGTTGTTATTGGTGGGTTTCTCAGGGGCAGCTTGTTGTTCATTCCCCAGGGGGAGGATTTTCCTTAAGAAAGCCCTTTTCTTCTCCTCAAAGGATGGTTCGGGGGCCGATCCTTTGCTCCTAAGGCTGTAGTTTCTTACGGGTTGGGCCTTAGGATTGTCTGCCATGTTGATACCAGTGATGATAATATTGTTGTCCCCGCGGATAATATAAAATGCAAGAACCGAGGACCCTGATTCTTCATCTGGGGGAAAATCCTCATCGTGGTCGGAATCATCATCCTCCCCCTCATCCCCTGGGGTTTGATCATCTAGAAGTTGATTTACCACTGCCGTCATGCTGCCAATCCATTGTGGGCATGTTTTTTCAGAGAGGGAAGCCTGGTGGAAAGAACATAAGTTATCTTTTCCTATTTCTTCCACGTTGAGAACAGTGTTCGGGTTTGATAGAGGTTGGTTGGTGTTGGGGTTGCTCTTTCTAAAAAAGGGCTTAGGTGCCTTGGTTCTAGTCGTGGTTTCTATACCCTTCCTCTTCAGGTCAGAGACTTCATTTGTCAATAGCTTAAGGGTCTTTTCTATACTCTTGAAGTCGAAAGCATCCCTTTCCTTATCCGTGGTTTTTTTTGTGGAGGACTGACCCTTTTTTGTGATTTGTTTGTGGTCATCTCTCCCCTCGTGATCGATGGCTCCTATAGAAAGCATGTCTCTTTCCACAGTGAGGGCGGCTGCATACTTTGCTGCAAGGGTGGGTCGATATTCACGTTTTACGAAGACGACGATATCCCTTGGGAGAGATTTTGTATAATAGTCTATGGTAATCGAGTCATCCAACACCAGGTTTGGGGGAAAATTTTGCAGTATCTTGGCAAAGCGCTGATTAAAGTCTCTAACCTTCTCTTTCTTATGGCACTTTATTGTAATTAACTCTGTGAGGAGCATGGAAGGGGCTTTGTCTTCTGAAAATTTCTACAGGAATGCACGACGGAACTGGTCCCATGACGTAATGGAGGCACTTGGGAGGGAGCGGTACCAGGTCGCTGCTTTGTTTTAAAGAGTGTGCAGAAACAGACGGCAAGCAACGTCATCTGTTTGAACCCTCATGATTTGTAGGGAGAGATAGAAGCTACTTATATGATCCTCAGCCAAGGTCGTGAATGGGGCCCAAAAGATGTAATTGGGACTGGGCCATCTAGGCAAGTGGTTGCACTCTCATAGCCTGTTGGTGGTGTCTGATCTCAGGCTCAAATTCACTCCCTGTACCTGACACCGATGCTTCTCCCTCATGGCAAGAGTGTTCATCTTGATATCTCTCACAGTTGGCCACGTCTCTGAGATATCCCCAATTGTGGACAGGCGGCCTATTTGGGTTTGGGCGGCGGTGGTTGGCACGGTGTCCTTGGCCATGGCCTCTATCTCCTCTACCTCCAGTCCCGCGGCCTCTATTCCCTTCACCTTCATTTCTGTAGGCTCTATTTCCCTCGCCTTCGTTTCTGCGGGCTCTATTCCCCTCACCTTCATTCTCGCGGGCTCTGTTTCCCTTGCATTCGTTCCCTCGAACTCTATCTCCATCACCACCCCCAGGTGGGGGGTGTGCCTGGTTGTTGTCCGGTTGGGCTTGGTTGGGCTGAGGGTCGGGGAAAGGTTCAGTTGAACCAAATTCCTCCTCTTCACCCCCTTGGAGCTCTGGAATCAATTCGTCACCATGAACAACGGTGGCGAGGTCTTCAACCATGAGATTCACTAACTAGGGTATGGTACTCACCAGGGCACTGTTACGAGTGATGTTTTCAGCTGGGGTCCTAGTATGGGTCAAGAAACTCATGATTGGGGCATATCGCAAATCCCTGATGAGATTGCGGGTAGCTGGGCGCAAGGCTCTCAAATGATCTCTGGTAATTTCATAATATGGAACCTCCTCCCCTGGAATGTCTTCTAACGGAGGAGGGGTAGTATCATCGTTTATGACCTCCGCATGGGGGGTTTGTGATGGAATGTTGGTTGCATGCTGGGAGGATGCCATTCAGGCCCTCCTTATAGCGCCAATTCTGTTGATGGGAAAAATTTTCTAGCCAACAATAGGGGATCTCCCCGGTAAAAATTCCTAATTAGACCTTGAAGCATTTGGAATAGGGATCCCGTCCAGGGTGTGGGTCCGTCTACTGCTTAAGTCACCTTCCCTCCATTCTTAAAAGAACTCGATTGAACTTGCGGACACACACTTATTCACATGATACAAGATACATGGTTGTTGCATTAAACACGTATATAACACTATGCGTAGCGAGAAAAATAATAAAGCATACACGCCGAAGGAGGTGTTGTTAACAACACATCTTTGGGGTTATGCTTGTAGGCTATTTTGACCACAAAAGAAATAGTTCTTTATGGAGAGATGCCCCTTTACTTCCTGAAAGATAAAACAAAATGCTAATAAACAAAGTCATTAACATCCATTAAGAAAGCGATTAACTGAACATCATTAACACAAGTACAGGAAACCATAATGCATAAATGATGCCATTAAGAGTGCAGTTTCATTAATCAAAAGATGTTTGAAACTGTATAGAAATACTCATAGTGTTCGCATAGCAAAACACATTAGATCCAAAAGGAGTTTCAACAGGTATCTGTATTCATATGCAAAAAGAGTGTTATCTTTCAATACAAAGCTGTATATCTCTTAAGCCCCCAAAAAAAGATACTTTACATTTTCCCTAGAGGGAGTTTTATAGAACAAAACTTTCCCCTTGAGCTTCCTGACTCTTCGCCTGCCTACCTATTAGGTTTCCTTGCGACTCGGAAGGAAACTGTGACCTGCGACCTGGCAAGTGAGTGCGACCTGGGACCTGGCTGGGTGGTGCGACTTGCGACCTGCCTCTAAATGCTACCAGCGACTTACTGCCACTGGGTTATGAAGATGAGCACGCAATTGTGAGGTCAGGGGCATCAATCTGTTGTCCTTTGAGGAGGTCTTGCCAGGCCTGATACTCTGCTACTATGGGAGAAACTGGAGGGACCTCTCTTCTTCTGTGAAATCTGGTTTGAAAGAGAGGTGATCTTAGTGTAAAACCATACTGGCGTGACAAGGAACTGACCCAGGTTTTCTTGTGATGCTGCAAGATCAGGATCGGAAGCAGATTGCTTAATGGGCTACATAAATGACTGGATCTCTTGATCTAACTGTTCCCAGGTTTTCCCCTCGTCTAATGCCCCCAGCAAAGGAATGTGGTGAAGGATTTGCATCGATTCGATGCCGCTGATCAGGTGTTCGTATGCAGACATTACTTTGTCTAAATCCTTGGATAGCATATCCTTGGACTGCATTTTCATGCGGATTTGGACTTTTGCATATTGCGTATGAATCCAATCTTTCTTTGGAAAATGCTCAAGAGCTTTAGGGTACCGCACGGTCCAGTCCATCATTCTATCCAAGGTAGCTGAGCCCTCCTTCAACTGCTCGTGCTTTTGCTTAGTCTCTGCTCGTAATCTTAACAATGGGGCAACTGTTTGTTTTATGGTGAAAATTTCCCCATACACTTGCTTCATGGTTTCCACTAATACGTTGCACTCCCTTAGAATGGCAAGAAAAACTTCATTGACAAGGGGAGTTTTGTTTTGGATTTGTTGAACCTCCTCTTTCAATGTCGTCCTCTCTTGTTCTGCCTTTTTCTCCCACTGCTCTGCTTCTTGTAGTCTGTTTTGTAGAGAAACGATATCTCTACTCATTCTGGTCACATTTTCTTTTGTGGCCGCAGCGAAGGCTGTGCCAGCCGATGCTATCATCACGGGATTAGTCCTAGTATCAAGGACTATGTATTTTCTGGTTGCGACCGTGGATGCGGCGGAAGGATTTTGTGCTAAGCTTCTTCTTTTCTCTTGTCAGATTTTGAAAGAGAATTGATCGAATGTGAGCCTGGTGAGGTCGAAAACCTCCTCCTCTTACCCCTGGGGGGAGCTGACATCAGAGAGCGTGGCTCATGTACTGACTAGAGGTACCTCAAGGGGAGATACCTTGATGTCCTCTAGCATTTCATCCTCTTCTTCTTTCTTCTTCTTTTCCTCCTTTTCCCTTTGCAGGCGTTTGGCTTCCTCCTTCTCGTGTTCTTTCTTCTGCCTGAGCTCTTCTTCTGTCGCTGCTTCTAATTCAACTTTCCTTTTCTGCTGGGCTGCTGCAGCTTGCTCTGCTTTCTTCTAGTGGTCAACTTCTACTTTATCTAACTCCTTCTTGAGTTCCTTTTCTGCAACAGCCAGTGCCTCTTTTTCCTCCTTTTCCTTCTTAGCCTCCTCGACCTGCTTCTTCTTCAGTTCTAACCTTAGGCTCTTCTTGCACTTATCCTCATCCTCTTTCATTTTCTTTTCTCTCTCTTGCTGGGCTTTGGCCTCCATTTCTTCCTGTTGGGTAGAGGTACTAAGCCCTGTACTGGTCCGAGGCTTCTTAGCTAGAGATGAAGAGGCACCTCCTAATTCACGGCTCCTTTTTTCTAAGGTTTGGTCATCCGGGTCTTCTTGGTCAGAGTCCGCCCTCGGAGCTAGTTGTTTATCTGCATTGTACCGGTTCCTTCTTTCATCTTCTCCCGGGCGTTCGGTATGCTGATATTTCCATTTGAATTTAGCCTTCTTGCAATGTTCAGGAACTATCCTCTCTGGGTCGTATGTTCGGTATTCTAAAGCCCCAAAGCGATAACTTTTCATCTCTTCTCCCTCTGTCTCTACCTCTCTGAAGTCTTTAACTGTGTATGCACCGATAGTGAGGGGTAGTGCGGGCCATGGCTTCTTCTTACCTTTGGATAGGACCCTGGAGAGACCTGAGGACATTTGGTAACAGACCTCTTGCATGAGCATTCTTTTTGTAATGAAACGAGGCATAGCATGTGGTGCCCTAAACGAGCCAAAGACTCGGATGAATGTATATTCGGTGAAAGGGAACCAATGTGCCACTTGGCTTAGCATCTCCCTGGCTCACAAATACATGCAAGGGGTGTCTTGGCCGAATAATTTTCTGTATAGAGTGGGGATGAACACTCAGGAGATTGGCTCTATGTCTTATTTGTACCTGGATTCCCAAAACACCTTGGTTTGTAGATGAATTGCACGGGTCTGTTTGGGATCCGAGTTATGTACCCATCCCTCAAAATGCAACCTTGAACAGAGGACATCCAATAAATAAGAGGCCATATAGAATTCGGAAGGCATTCCTTCATCTGGTACCAATGCTGACGATAAATTTGTATGCATGGAGGTCGTCAATATGCTAGCCTAGTTGAAATGGGTGCCGTGCACTGTGACATATTCCATGAGAGTTGCCCATGTGCCATTGAAGGTGGTGGCATCAGGGCGCTCGTACAATCTGCAAAGCATGGCAGCTACTAATTTATATACTTTTCTCAGGCTTGCCACTAGATATTCTTGGTCTTTCTTGACCTTAAAATTCTCAGGCTCCTCCCACCATTGCCTTATAGTGTCAACTATAGGAACTGCATGAGCAATGGCCTAATCTTCTGTGAATTCTTCTTCTCGCTCAGGCAAGGAGTAATAAACATGGGCGTCTGAGCCTTTGAGCGTTGCGAAAGCCTTGCCTTCGCTGTCTCTGATCACGAACTTCTTGGGATCTGTTCTCTGTATAATCCAATCTATCACCTCTGGGCACGGGAATATGGCCGTGTGAGCACCTGCGAGATGTAGCTTGGACCTTTTAACCTGTAAGTATACCTCCCGATCCGGGAGGTCTTTGGGGAATTCCGTTTTGGCGAACTCTTGGTACACTTGGTACCAACGCATGCTTTCCTCTTTGGCAAATGTGCAAAGGGTATCTCTGTATATCGGGGGTGGGGACGTTGGCATGTCCATCTCCACATCTACCACTGCCAAGTGCTTGTCTTTCTTCCGGGACACTGGAGGTCCCATGTCGCTGGAATCCGAGAGGACAGGTATACACTCCAAGTCTGCTTCAAATTCACCTATCATATTCATGAAATATTCCCAAGATAAGAAAGATGCCATGACGATATAAGAATAATTATATTTTATCAATTATTTCAACTGGGACACGGGCAAAGCTAAGTAAATGGCCTACTGGGTCGCAGGTTGTAAGAAAATGGCCAAGGTGCGACCTTGCGACCTTGCGACTAGGTCGCAGGGTCGCGGATTTCAAGAAAATGATGAAGATGCGACCTTGCGACCTTGCGACTAGGTCGCTGGGTCGCGGGGTCGCAAATTTCGGGAAAATAGTGGAAATGCGACCTTGCGACTTTGCGACTGGATCGCTGGGTCGCTAAGTCGCAAATTGCGGAAAAACGGAAGAGATGCGACCTTGCGACCTTGCGACTAGGTCGCGGGGTCACAAGTTGCGAGAAACAGAGAGAATGCGACCTTGCGACCTGGCGACTAGGTCGCGGGGTCGCAAGTCGCACTAGGGCTTGCCGGGGTTTTGGGCGCGCGCGGCGTGGAGTTGTTTTTCCCTTTAACTGGAAAAATACAAGGCTAAATGGGTCCATACAAAGTCAAGGGATAGTTTTTGGAGTAGGGTACAGGCCATGAGAAGCTAGATAAGGAACTGTGATGAGTTGGGCAAGTGTGGTGAAAATTGGAATCAGAAGGAAAACCTAAGCAAGAAATGAAAACAATGGCTGAGGTAAATGACAATTTAAAGGCTGAGGAATGCAGGGATTTGGCAAGAATAATCAAAAGGGAAATAGCAGGAGGAAAAACGACAATTTACCTGGGAAAATTGCGCTCCGGTCGACTTATCAGAGCTGTTTTTTTTCTATCCGCTGCATATGCAAAAGGCGACCTAGCGACCTCCAATATATAAAAAGGTCACACACGCGGGACATTAATGAGGTCGCAAGGTCGCATGTTGAGGTGGTTCGAGGAGAATGTGACCTTGCGACCTGGCGACCTCAGGGTCGCGGGGTCGCAAGGTCGCGGGGTCGCAGTTTTCCACAAATTTAGGATTTGCGACTCAGCGACTATGTCTTCCTGACTTTTTACTTAACTTTTCTTTGTGCTCAAGGGGCTCCAAAAATTTTTTAAAGTGGGGGTTTTTTGGAGGGTGTTGTAGAGGCTACAATAGGCTGCAACACATACAACAAAGTTTATAGCTTCTGGAACATAAGCCACAAGCGTAGAAACATTTTTTCTGGGCATCATACTTCCTCACCAATTTCTTAACAATCACGTACAGGTTCCCACATGTATAGACAACATGGAAATCCTCCTTTATAAACTTTCGTATTCTCTACATATTTTCTACCATGTACCAAGTGCCGGTATCCTCTTCAAGACACTAAAACCATGTACCAAGTGTAAATATGGTATAAAATTTATAGATTTTTTTAAAGACAGCTATAGAGGAGATATAAATAGCATCCAACTCCTCAATGAAGTTTGTGGAAAGACGGAAAATTAATTTGAATGTTATGCTTTTAAATATATTGTATTAGAGTTAAAAACACGAGTTAAAAATAGCATAAGAAAAATTATGAGCGATTATGGATTCGCTCATGTAAACATGACATGATATACCAACGTATTGTAGCAAAAAAACATGAGTTAGAAATATCATAATTTTACATGATATACATCTCTTCCATATTAAATTATATACATTTCTTCCCTACTAAACTCAATTGCCATTCTTTTTATGTGTAACCCTTAAAGCTAAAGTCTATCTTTCACTTTTTATGTGTAACTAATTCAATGGACGTTGATGTTACCGGAATTTCTGGCATATGCAAAATATGCAAACTGAGAGATGCAGGAGAACGGAATGGAAGAGGGTATTAATAACAAGCCAGAGGGGCTGTGTGGGCACTGTTCAAAACCATTAGAGTCGTGCTAGAACAGCTTACATGAATCTGCTAGACAATTCCTAGGCGGCTGTTCAACGCTGAAGTGGAGGGACTCTGGACTAGATGCCAATCCAATATTTTTACTTGGGTAAGTTCAAGGGATTGAAATATCACCATGGATTTGCATAGTTGGTGTTGAATGTCACATCACCCTTTTGGATGATTGGGAAATTTTGTGCAAAATCGTTCCGGTGCGTTACTCACACAGGTTTTTTCATTAATCACTTTCGACATGGTCAAGGATGTGTTGCACCAGTCTCCTGTCCAATTTGTCTCATATTGGAGTAAAGCGTTTCAGCTAGTGAACAAGTTTTCCTCTGATATGACTTGTGTTTCATGCATATTCTTCTTTTCTCTCGCGCACTAAGATTATAGCTAAATTAACATTAAAAGTCAATTGTTCTGTGTTTACTTTGAGAGACCTGAAGTCACTAAAGTCACTATCTAAATCGTATATATAAAAATAAATTGGAATGGAAATGTAAAGGATACTTTCTTTTGGGGTGGATTTAAGTTTTATTTTTATTTTTATATTATTTTTTTATCACAAAGATTTGAAATAATAATACTTTTAATATTATTCTTAATTTACAAATAAGCAATTTATGCCAACCTTTTTAACGAAAAGTGATTTTGGTTAGAATTTAAAGCAACATTTTAAAAAAAAAACCTTCTTATATGGGTTTTTATAGAGATTTTATATATAATACTATTATGTTATGTTATATTATCATCTAAAGATACCAAAATGGATAAGGTAAGAAGTAGTGGGGGAACTTCACGTTGGTGGGAATTTAGGAAAATTGGAATACGACGAACGAGGTCGAGGAAAAGTCAATAAAAAAAGAAGTTTTTAGATAAGAGAAAAGTAGAAAATAGAGGGCCAATGAACATATAGATTAGACCAGAAATGAAATTTAACACTAATATCTATGGGTTTATTATTAATAATATGAAAATTAATGGTAGGGTTAATTATTATATATTTAATATTATTAATTAATTATAATTTTTTATTATGCATTTTAAAGGTTTGGTATGATTATATTTTTATTATGTTTAATATATTATTTTGATTGGGGAAAGGAATTGAACAAGTGATTTTACATGGGTAGAGGAATTGAATTAGTGACTTCACATTGAGGAGTTCTTTGGTCTATCTAAGACATACCCACTGGACTTTACTTATATTTTTTCTTTATTATGGCCCTTTTCTTTGTAAGATTGATAGGCTTATATCTTCATCATGTCGAATAGGGGGGAGAATTGAACTAGTGACTTCACATCAAGGAGTACATTAACATAGCACCCGATCAATCCAAGACCCTGTGGACTTGGATTGACAATGATCAGTGCTATGTTCAAGCACTCCTTGATGTGAAGTCACTGGTTCAATTCCTCCCCCCATTGGGATGATATATTGGACATGGTGAAAATATAATCCTCCCAAGCTTACAAAATAAAAACCTTAATGAAGAAGAAATGTAATTAATTAATTAATTTATAAAATTAAATATATAATAATAAACCCATAAGGAAACAACATATGGAATGCATAAGCATATATGATGTAACTTTGTACTGATAGTGTTTATTATTAATAATAAATCTACAAAGAAACAATATATGGAATGCATAGACATATACGATATAAATTTTTATTATATCAATAAAAAAAATCTTTTTTTTCCTTGGAAAAATAATAATAAACCCATAAATATTATTATTTATTTTTTAATTAATTAATTAAAATTTAATAATAATAAATAATATTTAATATTAAATAATGGCCCTTTTGGATTGATGGTCGAGCACCCAGCTCAGCCCATGAGGGTTTCCTCCATGCAATAGTTTTTAATTAAATGTTATATGTATATGTTTCTTTATCATGGATAGTTCCTTGTCCCCAAAGTTTTTCAGTGCTCATGCCTTGTTATTTCTTCAAATTTATGGTCCCTCTAAATGAAAACTGCCACAGTATCTCTCTTTCTGTAGATGTTTATATATATATATATATATATATATATATATATATATATATATATATATAAATATAATGTTCGCTATCTTATCAATGGTTGTTCTAATATATTTGTTATCTATCTCTATAGCAAAAGATATTGGTCCTTTATTTTTTTGTTTCCTGCAATGGAATTTATAGTTCAAAGGTTTTTTCTGTGGAATATGTTTGCATGTAACTATTGAGGTTTTATGGGTTTCTTTTTCACATGTTTTTCTAGAAGTTTTCATGCACTTATTACATTTCGTAATAATTTATCCTTCCATTCCAAAAATTAAATATCTATTTGTCCAATATAAAGGAGACATTTCCATTATTGTTTACCATTATTTTTACTGTAGCGTTTTCTAAGTTACGAATAGTAGCTTTTGTCTTGCTTTCAAGAACAAAATTTAGTTTTACCTCTTTCGGTTAGGTAATTAGAGAGATGTCTGAACCAACTAGATTGTATGTCAGTGTATATCATAGTTACGGAAAAACTACCAGTTCTGGTGTTTAGGGTTTCACCCTTGGACACTGAACTAATAGTTTCATCGAGTTTGTATTTTGAGTTATATATTGTTGTATTTATTTAGTCTAATTCTGTGGTTACGACTTACACTATATTTTTCTTTGAAAGTCAGGCTATAACTACAACATATATATAGTTTTGCCACATAACTCACATACATTCAACAGTTCCACAGTAAATCCTTGAATATAATACAATAAAGATAGATATAGTTTATCCTTGACATGCACAGCATAAAATTCTTCTTTCCATATTTTCAAGAAACAATACCTATATTGAAAGAATTTGGTCTAAAAAATTTCCTGCATTAAATAAGTCTCTCCAAAATATCTGCATTAAATGAGTCTGTTTATTTATATCGCTTCAGACTCTGCTGATGATTTCCTCCCTACCATGAGAGAGGTGATTACATCCTCATCTTCCCACATGATTAACACCTAAGATGAGTAGGTTGACAGAAATTTCGGAAGAGACCTCGGGACCCCAAGTCTAGTACTCTTCTTTTCCAGGATTCAGGAATGTTGAGCGTTTCCACTGATCACTACCAACTCAGGAAATCACCATTCTCTTCCCTCCTTTCCTTAGTCACAAAACAAAACCCCCTTTCCTCACTCAGATGTACTTTTATCCCTAGAGGAAAGGTAATTGTCTTAACTATTTTCTATTCAACCACGTCTCAGTTCTTGGAATACTTTTATCATCAATCTTTTAACCTTTTATGGAACCACTATTCCATAATTGAATTTTATTTCAACAAGAACATAATTAATTTATTTTCATCATGTAATCCTTTTCTCAAAAGAAAATAAATGTTTTAGTCTCTTTAAAAATAAATAACATAACAACTAGTTAGCATTTAAGCCATATGTCAAAACTTCCCCCCTGGAAGTAAACACCATCCTTGGTGTTTCATTCCTGCTCAGAAAACAATTATGGATAAGCCTCACGAACAAATCATTCATCTTCCCAAGTGTCCTCATTCGAGCTGAAGAGCTTCCACTACACTTTAACCTAGGTGATGGCTCTTCTCTGGAGCATGATTTCTCTCCGATTGAGTATACACTAATGTTCAACCAGAAATTCGCCATCCAATTCAACCTGCATTCACCAAAACTTGAATTAAATCCTCATAAAACTTACTATTTTAAGATAATATTTTTTAATATTACTCTACTTGAATGATTTGCCAGTGGATTACATGATTTGGGTCATGTACATATCATTTTAGTAAGGATACATGGAACACATTGTGCACCCTAATATGGCTGGGTAAAGCCAATCGGTAAGCCACAGGTCCAACCCTCTCCAATTTTTGGAAATATCCACAGAACCTTGGGGCCAACTTGGCACAAGAGGTCCACCTTTGTGTGATGTTCTTCGGTTTAATCGTTACATATACATGATTGCCTACTTCAAATTCTCGATAAGTTCTCTTCTTATCTACATATACCTTATGCTGATCTCGAGCCGCTTTCAGATTTTGTATGATCTTTCTTACCTCTGATTCCATCTCAGCCAACATCTCCATTCCAAGCATTAACTTGGATTCAGGGATGTTCCAATTGATGGGAGTATGACACGGTTGCCCATATAAAGCTTCAAAGGAGCTCATCTTATGAGACTCTTGGTAACCATTATTGTAGGAAAATTATACCGTGTAGATATTCTTCCCATTTTGTTGGCTGCTGCATCACGTACATGCAAAACATATCTTCCAAAATTTGGTTCACCCAATCTGTTTGTCCATCCATATGAGGATGATAAACGGTGTTGAAATTTATTTGGGTTCCCAAACCAGTAAATAAGGTCTTCTAGAATGTTGAAGTAAACTTCACATCCCTATCTGATATGACAATCCTTGGAATTCCATGCAGTTTAAAAATCTCTCTCATAAATATATTTGCTATTTGCATAGTTTTGTAAGTAGACTATAAATGTATGAAATGCGTTCCCTTAATCAATCTATCAACCACCCACATAATGGAATCATTGTGTCTTTTTTACCTTGGTAAACCAGTAATAAAACCAAGGGATATAACTTCCTATTTCCATTAAGGCACTAGTATAGGCCGCAAAAATCTGGCTAGATGTTGATGCTCCACCTTAACATGCTGACACTCTAGGCATTTGTTTAAGTATTCCGTAATATTATTTCGCATACCATGCCATAAATAGAATTTTCTAATTATTGTTAGAATTTTTTGGTATCCGTGGTGTCCTGCCTAATTACTGCGGTAATACTCATCCATGATCAGTTCTTTTAAACTGATTCAGTTTGGGATATATAAATTTCCTCTGAAGGTTAAAAATTGATCCTTGTTAATTTCATAGTCAGAGGGTTTTTCTTGTCTTTTGGCTTCCTCCACTTGCTACCATAAAAATCGATATTCTAGATCGTTCTTGGCTTCCTCTTTTAACTGATCTAAAAATTTAAATTAGATCTAATTATAGAAAAAAATATATATATAGAGCAATTTTATTGCTTAAGGCATCTTCCACACGATTTTGTTTTCCTTTTAAATGTTGTATATCAAAGTCAAATTCACTTAGGAAGGCATTCCACCTTGCCTATCTAGCATTTAAATTTGTTTTCTTAAAGTAGTTGGTTAGGCTGTTGTGATTGGTTTTTAACAAATTTTTTTTTCCTAACAAGTAGTGCCTCCATACCCGGAGTGCATGCACTATTGCTGTTAGCTCTAAATCATAAGCTAAAGATCGGTGTTCATGCTCCTTTAATTTTCTTGATTCATAGGCAACCACTCTTCCTTCTTGCGACAGAATCGCCCCAACTCCTTCGTTACAAGCATTAGTATAAACCTCAAATTCCTTATTGGGATTAGTTTCCCTTAACACCGCAGTAGTGGTCAACAAATTTTTCAAATTATCGAAACTATTCTAGCACTCCATAGTCCATCTAATATTTTTCCCTTTCTTTATAGAGAAGTAATTGGAAAGGCTATCTTTGAGAATCCTTCAATGAACCTTTGATAGTACCAAGCTAACCCCATAAAGGATCGCATATCTCCCACATTTTTGGGTACTCGCCATTCCATAATAGTTTTTATTTTCTCTGGATCAACCACTATTCCCTCGGCGGAAATAACATGGCCTAGATACTAGATATGCTCTTTGAAGAAGTCACATTTGCTGAACTTGGCGTACAGCTGATGTTTCCACAACATCTCCAGTACTATCCTTAAGTGCTCCTTGTTCTCTTCCATGTTTTTTGAATAAATTAGAATGTCATCAATGAATGTTAGAACAAATATATCCACAAAGGAGTGAAATATGCCATGCATTAGCCTCATAAATGTTACCGGTGCATTAGTTAAACCAAATGGTAAAACCACAAACTCGTAATGCACATATCAGGTACAGAAAGTAGTCTTGTATTTATCCTCATCCTTAATTTGGATTTAGTGATATCCAAATGTTAATCCTATATTTAAGAATACAATGCCCCCCTTCACCTGATCAAAAAGGTCATCAATTTGTGGTAATGGATATTTATTTTTTACGGTCATTTTATTGAGATGTTTGTAATCCATGCACATTCGTATGGTTCCATCCTTTTTCTTTACAAACAACTCCTATTCTCTCCAAGGGGACACACTCGGTCAAATATACCCCTTATCCAACAATTCTTGTAGCTCGGGTACACTCATTCGATATGGTGCTCTTGAAACTAGTGATGCTCCTGGCATCAACTCAATAATGAAAGCTATGTCCTTGCTTGGAGGTAAACTTAGTACATATTCTGGAAGCACATCCATGAAATCTACTATAGGTATATCTCCATCATAGGAGTCTTCTCCTTAGAATTAGGAAAAACCACCTAAATGGCATATAACTGACATCCTTTTCTAATACACTTACTCATTTGAGAGGCTATAATAGGTCACAACTGTATGGGTTTCTTGATTCCTTGTATCTCTTTACAAGTTCCATATTTCATTATATAATATATAATATTTTCTTTAAAATCTATCAATGTCCAATGCTTCTCCAAGTAATCCATTCTGAGTAGCACATCGTAGGGTCCCAAAGTCAATACATTTAGATCCACATTTAATTGTTGTTTTCCAATTTCCAGTGTACAGTTTGGAACTTTGGCACAAACCTTTCTTTTTTCTCTAGTGGCTAGCTGTACCAGCCAAGGATTTTTGAATTTTTGACTTTGTAATTTACATATTTCTACTATTTTGTGGTTTACATAACTTAAACTTACACCTGGGTCAACCAAAATAGAAACAGGCTGCGAAATCAACTTACCTTCCAGTTCTATCATCGTGGGTTGATAATCTTCCTGTTGATCATCCAAAGCTGCATTAATTCTGGGTATGTTCCGAGCTACATCTCCCACTGTAGATTCTTCTTCTAAATTAGCTACTATATCATTTCTTCCCTGATGTGGGAAGTTATTATAATAGTGAGCCTCACCACACCCTAGCACTGTAGGGGTGGTTTTTGATTTTGTCCTTGCTCAGTTTTGCTAGAATCCTTTGTGGGTTTTTCTTCCGTAGGCCAATGGGTTCTTTGATGGTTTCTTTTGAACTGTTTGCTCACTAAATTCCTTGTAGAATTCTTAAAGTTACTAGTCCTAGTATTTTTGAAATTCGAACTTATTTTCTGCCCTTTTCTTGGCTGCCAATTCTTGCCCAGTTCTCCTTTTTCCTTGGATTGTTGGTAAAACTTTCTTGCTTTTCGAATTTCTTCGTCCATGATCCTTGGATTCACGAACTCAATGTGTTATTTCATGTGGGGTGAAAACTACTTAAGAACCGCTAAAACTTAGCCTGTTCATCCCTTATATAAAGATTGTATCTTAGTATTGAAGTGAACTTGGTTGTGTACTCATCCATCGTCATTTGGCCCAATTTAAAATAATGGAATTCTCTGGAATTTTTGTCATAGAAACGTTCTGTTAGATACTTTACCTTGAATTATTGTTGAAATGTATCCCATGTCACGTCCTAATATTCTATGTTGTGGACATTTTTGACTTCCTCGCACCACATGGTGGCATGCTCTCTCAACCGATAGATGGCCAGTCTAGCTTTAAGATTTCAGATGTACTCATAAACTTGAAAATAATTGTTCATATTAAACAAACATGCTTCAACCACCTCCTCCACTTCTCCATCAAAAGTAGGTGGTTTTATTTTTTGGGACTCACCTTATAGTTCCACTTTTTGTTTCGTAATTTATTTTTTTCTCACACATTACCGGACTCAGCTCAGCCTCATTATAGTTTCTATTTTTTTTACTCCACTGTGAATGGCTTCTTTCCACTCTGTCATTATTTTGGTATTTATCTTGTCGTTCATTTTCTTCCTACATATCTCTATTACGACACGGTTATAACACTCCTTGATTCTATTTATTAGAAAGGCTCTTTAGTATCCTTTCATGTTCTTGCATCACACATTCATTGTCACTCCTAACCCAAACCATTGCTTCATGTAGTTTCTGCACAATGCTTAGCAGAATACTGGTTTGTTGTTTCTGTTCTTCCAACAATCTACTGGTTTGCCAGTGTTGATCCACACTCAGTTGAATCCACATTTCCGGATTCATTTCTAGTTAAGATTGGGGTGTAGGTTCCCCTGGGTTCTGCAGTATTTGTTATGTCGATCCCCTCATCATTTTTATTTCTCTATATTATTTATTTTGTGTGCATCATTTACAAACAACAATTTATCATGTTAGGTGACCCATTAGTTCCTAGCGTATGAATGCTACTCTAATACCACTTGTAACATTCAGCATAACTCAACCATAAAAAAAAAATGTACTTTTACATTCTTTATACCTAGCTATAAGTACACATATATTTACCAACATTAATAATATGGTTCACCATGGGGTTATACATAAACGCTATTTTAAACATGGCTAAATATAAGCATTAATTCATACGGAATTCCACACATTAATATTCAAACATACCTATGATCCTAAAATATACTTATATTTAGTACCTGTAAATGAAATGATACGATGATTTACCTTTGCATGTGATTTTATATATACTACATTGGATCTTATCATAAGGGACATCATTTCGTGAATTATTTAACCTCGAAGGGACTTGCAAGATTACAGAATCATGTCATTATAATGTTTTCAATGCTCAAATTATTCGTCATATGATTTCGTTAAGGTTAGGATAGGGTTGTTGTACCCCTCCGCATGAAAATTCGAGATATTGATTGACAACTGATTTGTCATCCTCTGTTGGAACTCAAGGATAGAGATCCACGGTCTAGATCTACCGATACCCAGTTAGGGTAATGACCCAGCCTAACCTTAACTGCTTTTCTCAATTCGCTCCGCTCTGAAAGCATTGCACCTTTGCACCCTGCTGCCTTCGTTTGCATTCGACCAACGAAATCTACTACTTAGCTTAGCCACCATGGACCCTCACCAGGTATGCGGAACTATTAGTACAATCATGGAAGTTTGAATATTATGGCTTCATAGTTCTCAGTTATCAGTTTTTATGATATTTTTCCAGGTTTAACATCTTGAAGGAATTTGCAGGTCTTAGGAACTCCTCTCCATGACTGAGTATCCTACCTTGGGTTGTGGTTGAGTCTTGGGATATTATCTCCTTTTCTCAATGGCATCGTTTCATATAAATCCAGACAATAAGCCCTACAATAACCCATTTCTGATATTGCTACTCTCTAACATAGAATTCTTGTCGAAAAGCCCTATCTTCTAAGTCTAATATTTGTTATATCTTTGTACAGTGATTCATATTTTATCTTGTGGAATCATTCCTACTCAGGTAACCTACTGTTGTTTTTTATTGCACTTGCCCGTGACATTCATTCCATAGTTATGAGGGTGTAGATTTTTTGATGCTCATGTTTTGGTTTTGTGCATGTATTTACATAAACTGATGGAAAGGGTTTCATATCGCATTGTCTTTTTAAGTGTGCGCTTCATTTTGAGTAACCTGCTGTCATCCTTAACAGGTACCAGCTACTCTATTTTGTCTTAGGCTTATAACATAGGCCTCCAGGCTCAACTCTATGGTGTTGCATTGCATTATAAGTTGAGGATTTAGTTTTCTTAGTTTGATGCATTTGGTTTTCTTTTGATTTCCCTTCATTTGAGGGCTCAACTCCACACTAAGTTAGCTGTATGCATTATTAAGGGTTCTCATTGTAATTTTAATGACCCTTTTGTATTGACGGTCGACCACCCAGCTCGGCCCATGAGGGTTTTGTCCATGCATTAGTTTTTAATTAAATGATATATGTGTGTGTGTGTGTGTACAATTACTTGTCCCCAAAATTCTTTAGTGTTATTGCCTTCTTCTTTCTTCAAATTTTTGGTTCCTCTAAATGAAAACTGCCACAATCTCTCTTTTTCTCTAGAGGTTTATATATATATATATATAATTTTCTCTGTCTTAACTTTCTGGACTCTCACGTTTGAACTTAATGGTTGTTCGAATAGATTTATTATCTATCTTTCTAGCAACATATATTGGTCCTTTATTTTTTTGTTTCTTGCAATGAAATTTACAGTTCAAAGGTTTTCTGTGTGGAATATGTTTGCATGTAACTACTGTGCTTCTCTGGGTTTCTTCTTCACACGCCTTTTCTAGCAGTTTGCATGCAGGTATTACATTTCAGTATTAATTTTATACTTCCATTACATAAATTAAATATATAATTATCTGGAATAAAGGAGACATTTCCATTATTTTTTACCATTATTTTGATTGTACAATTTTCTAAGTTACAGACAATAGCTTCCGTCTCACTTTCAAGAACAGAATTTGGTTTTACCTCTTTAATTTAGGTAATTAGAGAGATGTCGATACGATCTAGATTTTTTGTCCGTATATATCATAGTTACGGAAAAACAACTAGTTCTAGGGTTTAGGGTTTCATCTTTGGACCCTGAACTAATAGTTTCTTCCATTTTGTATTTTCAGTTATATATTTCTATATTTATTTAGTCTAATTCTGTGGTTATGGCTTACACGGTATTTTTCTTTTAAATTCAGGCTATAACTACAACATATATATATTTTTTTCACAAAAATCACATACATTAAACAGTTCCACAGTAAAGCCTAGAATATAATACAAGAAAGATAGATATATTTTATCCTTTACACACACAAAATTAAATTATTCTTTCCATATTTTCAAGAAACAATACCTGTATTGAAATAATTCGGTCTGAAAACTTTCCTGCATTACATAAGTTTGTCTAACATATCTGCATTAAATGAGTTTGTTTACTTATCTCACATCAGACTCTGCTGATGATGTAATCCAAACCATGAGAGAGGTGATGACATCCTCATCTCCCCCCGTGCTCCACACCTGAGATGAGTAGGTTGACAGAAATTATGGAAGAGACCTCGAAACCCCAAGTCTAGTAATCTTCTTTTCTAGGATTTAGGAACGCTAAGCGTTTCCACTGGTCACTATCAGCTCAAGAAATCATCACTCTCTTCATTCCTTTCCTTAGTCACATAACATAACCCCTTTTCCTCACTCGGATCTACGTTTATGCCTAGAGGAAAGGTAAATGTCTGAACTGTTTTCTATTCAACCACTTCTTAGTTCTTGGAATACTTTTATCATCAATATTTTAACCTTTTATGGAACCGCTATTCCATAATTAAATTTTATTTCAACAAAAACACAATTCATTTATGTTCATCATATAATCCTTTTCTTAAAATAAAATAAATGTTTTAGTCTCTTTAAAAATAAATAACAGAACAACTAGTTAGCATTTAAACCAGCTATCACACTGGTGTCAGATGGATCTAATCTGGTTAGATTTGAGGGCAACGATGTAACTTTTTTAGATTATAATTATGATGTATATGTTTGTGATAAAATTCAAAATTCACATTATGTTTTCTTTGCTTCTCATGACCATATCATTCTCTTATTTATTTTGGTCTATGTTGCATTCATTGAATAGTTTATACTTTTGTGTTTGGATACTTTGAGTGTTTTCTGTGTTTATGTGTTTGGATTTGGATGGTAATGTTTTTGAATGTTAAAATTATGTGTTATATGTTTATATGTGCATGCAATTATTTATAAATAATTAGTTAGTGATTAAGAAGAGAGACAATATTTTCAATAGTTTGCACGAGGATTGATATTGGACATTTATTTCATTTAATTTTAGGTATCAAAAATTTTGACAACTAATTAATTATAGGTAGTGTTCCTCCAAATATTACAAAATATATCTTGAAGGGTAGTTTGAATAATTCACTACGTCAAGATTACTCTTGAAATAATTTGTTTCTTTGTTTATGCCTTAAAGAATTAATTTCCTTCAAGAATATTTCGATGATTTTTTTTTATCTATAGTCTATTTTGCGAAGTCAAGAAATAATGTGTTTTTAATTTTTTTTTAATGAGTGACTAGATTTATAAAATATTTACATTATTTGTTTCTCCAAACAATTATCACATCTCCTTCAAGAGTATTTTGATTTGTTTTGATATTTATAAATATACAATTTCCTCTTATAATTATTTTGAATACATTACTGCATGCAATTACTCCATTAATAATTTTGAATATATGTAATTTTCTATTAGTAATTAAATGGTGATGAAGAAGGTAGACGATATTCTCAAAGTTTAAGTTCCACCTTTCAGGAGGATTAATTATACACAACTTTTTCATTTTAATTATATGTGTCGCAAATTTTGGCAACTAGTTATTTCATAATAGTGACCCTCTATGTGTTACTAAATATATCTTGGAAAATATATATTTTAATAATATACAGCCTCAAAATTAACAAAATCTAATGTAAGTAATCAAAATAGGATTAGAAACCAACATCTACACGGAAATCAATGCATATAATGCAAGAAATCAAATGAGATTAGAAATCAATGCATCTAGTGCAAGCATTGAAATATGATTAGAAATCTAAATCTATGATAAAATCCATGCTAAAATCCATGCATCTAGTGAAAGCAATCAAATAGGATTATAAATCCACATCTACACTGAAATCCATTCATCTAGTGCAAGCAGTGAAATAGGATTAGAAATACACATCTACACTGAAATCCATGTATCTAGTGCAAGCAATCAAATATAATTAGAAACCAACATCTACATTGAAATAATTTTATCTATAGAAAGTAATCAAATAGGATTATAAATCAACATCTACACTAAAATCAATGCATCTAGTACAAGAAATATATTCACTCTCTCTCCCATCCATCAAACCTTGAAAAATATTTTTTATAATTTACAGTGTCAAGATTAACAACATTTAATCCATCTAAGGAAAGAAATATAATAGTATTAGAAAAAAAAATCTACACTAAAATAAATGAGTATAATGTGTTACATGACAAATGACCTACTCATCATCTCAGAGGAGAAGGAAACATGGAAGGAAGAAAATGACCCAAACAGAGATCTGTTTTTCCAAGGTAACGAACCCTTGAGATAGCCAGGTTGAGTTATAGTGCATCCTAGCCATTCAAAGGGAGATTTAGTGCCTAGGTTAATTCTCTGTCTTGCCTACAGGGCATTGTTACCAGTGTTTTCGTCAAGAAAGGGACAAATCCTACAGAAACTGACTCACATTCCTTCTTTTTCTCAAAAGGACTTAGTCCAAAAGCTGCAACCTGCTATGTAGTCCTCTTATTGGACGTTTCTAAACACAACTGAGCATATATAGTGAGCAAAAGCAAGGAAAGACTAGGAAACATCATGATTTTTCCCCATTCAAACTGATTGAGAAGTTTGGCAAGGTTTGTCCTCCCCAGTTCCCATAAATTGGAGGCTTGGGCTCTTCGTCAAAGGTTGAAGGTTTGATCATGTGCAGAGCAGGGCTTTATTGTTGAGCATGAGGCTTAAGGATTGGCAAGGTTCATTAAGAACTCTTAGCCCAAGTATCATTACACTTAGAGATAACAGAGAGAGAGAGAGGAGTTAGAAGATTGATGAAGGCTTGGTTCAACCAACATTTGTAATATTCCTTCTCATATATTAATAGAACTATATCTGTTTTGTCCATTAGATGTTTCATTGTCACATTTATTGTTTATTTGTCTATGAAGAATGATATAAATGGCTTAGATTTTCATAGTTTAATGTTGATTATATGCTTGTTTAATTTCTAGTAAGTGATAACATTATGAAGATTACATGTTTTCTTTGTTTGTTTACAAGATCTAGACTTGGATCTGGTGAGTAAGGACTTTAGCCACACCGCTTATTGCTCTCCAACAGATTTGTTGTGTACAAATAGGTAATCCTTCAATATCTCTCTTCGTCAATTATGCATTAGTATAAACATGTGTGTGATATGTTTTTAACTATACAGATAATCTTATTTTCTGCCTCGGGCACCAGGAAGCCCCAACAGGGATTTACATCAGCTACCACCCATGTGTTTTACCCCTAAGCAGATTTGGAAACCATATTGGGGAGTTAATCCTTATTTCCCGGATTTTTTGTTTCTGAGCCTTTGGTTATTTTCCTCTGGCATTTCCCACTCTGCTCACATCCCCTTCTGATCAGCTTATATGCTCTGTGACCATCTTAGTAGCTCACAATGTCTAGAATAGAATCTACCTAGCCATTCTACAACTTTTCCTTGAGTAACGCACACCCTATGTGTGTTCTAGTGCATTATAACGATGTTGATGCCTAGGGACAGTGCGTTAGTCCTGTTATTAACGCTTTGCTAGCCTATGTTACCTCATAATTTTTTTTTTTTACACCTCTGCTATTATTTTCCTTGACTGTGTAGTTGTTGGCTGCTAGATTAGCTTCTGTATTTTGGATCCCTGTGCTTGGTTTCCTGCTTGCATTTTAGTTTTCTTGGTTTAAAAGTTAGTGTTGGTCACATTTATGTTTTGAAAAGGATTTTTTTTTTTTTTTAAATCTAAACACAACTCATTTCATTATGAATTTTTGGTTAAGAAGGTTTTAGTGAGGATATATAGATGTCTGAATATTTTTAGGCTAAAGTACGTTATTTGGATGTTTTTTTCTACACGGATGTTTGAAAAATTTCTCCCTCTAGAATAATCTCTTCATCGAATTGAATATTAAAACCATTTTCTGCATGGTTTGAGTGAGAGTCCCATTACATATCATATGTCCACTCCCCCTCGGAAGACTAATAAGAAAGTATACTAAAAATAAAGCGCTAATAAATTCAATCATATAACTCTTTTTCTAAGCTCACACCAACAATAGTTTAGGCTAGGATCTTGGGATAAGAGAAGTGAGAAAACTGCCCGAGATCACAAAGCTTCAAACTAGAGTCATTAAAGAGTGAAAATCATGTTGCACTCGTACTATTGGGACTGCTCCACTAGTACTGGAGTTAAGCGCGAGACAACACTAGGGTGCGTGAGAAGGTAGCCCGCCTTCGAGTGCATAACAGTGGGAATTCTATATATTTGGGTTCCCCTCAGGGATGTCTAAACTAGATCGGGGATCTAGGTGTTCTGGCCATATAGTGTGTTGTCTACGACCGAGACCCCCATGATAGTGTCTGTGATTTGAGGTATCTTTAGTTTCCATACTTCTAGGGACGTACACAAGGTGACTGGAGCAGGCTGCCCAGGTACTCGACAGAGACGAACCTACTCTGTCTTCGGTCTTTGGGAGGGTACTCATCTCCAAGATAGTGCTTACACCCATCATCTGAGGTTCGAGTGAAGCTCAAGAGTAACCGTAATACTACATTTGACCAGTTCTCTCTGTATGCTATTGTGATGCTAAGTTTCAACTCCAGAAAATGCTAGTACTCAGACAGAGTCTTACCCCTTTTGGCTGCTTGATTGATTGATTTTAGAGGTTATTTTTTCTTTTTTAGGTGTGTATTTACTATCACTGGGACTACATAATACATTACAATAAAATTTGGTCAAATTAATAGGTCATCATGGTCTCCCTCGACCCTTGTTGTCTTTCTAAGCAGAAACAAGGTCTCCCTCCATTGACACTGGGAAAGGAGTTGAGTCTCGGTGACCCAATGCCTTCTTCGAAAGAGTAGTCTCTAGTGTTGAACACTGATTTTCACATTGATCCCTACCATATTAAGTTTCTCAAGGATCCTTTCACTAATGGAGTCATACCTTATTACAATCCTCCTCTCACTGACTCGTTGGGGCCATTGTTAATGTAGCTAAAACTAGTGCCAGTCATGTCTTCGGATGCACCTACATTCATTTCACAACCGACGACCATTGGGTCAGTGTAGTTGGTGGCCAAATCGGTTCCACCACCATCTTCCATGCCAATTGTTAGTTCTACGCAATTGATTGGACACCCTAGTAACTAGACTATACCCGGTCCTAGCAATCCGGTCACCACAACTACAAGGGGACCTATAAACCCTTCGGGATCTTCTCCTATAGTGATTGCACCTCGACCCATGGTTTCCGCTCCCACTAGTGGAGAAAATTTGGTTCCTTTTAGAAACCCTTTCGGTTGCAAGCCATTGTTGAGTTCAAATCCCTTGGCTCTTATGCCAGGGGGTAGTGTCACAATACCTATATTTTAGGGGGCACTTCGGTACCCCTACACTTAGCAGGACCGTCGATTGTTAACACCATTTCTCTAAGTGGTAAAAATGTAGGTGTAGGGTCTATGCCAATGGTCAACTATGTGAATAGTAGTATTCCACAAGCTAACTCTATCGCATCCATATGGGTGACCCTTACCCAAAACCAATTAGGGCAAGGGGGTGACTACTACACAGGGGACAACCAACAGTTTTCCCCTCAATACAACATCCCCTATGAACAAGAACCATACATCCCTACACCTCCACTCACTAGAAACTTTTATCAACAAAGTACTACTTATCCCATTGGTAACACATTGATGGGAGGACCCTACATTCCAAATGGTCAGCCAACACCTCCTTGGCTAGACTCAGGGGCAAGCACGCAATTGCCATTTTTGGTAGCATTATACATCCCCGACCTCTACAAATTGACCAATGATCCTATCAACCACAACTCGCTCTGGCCTCCAGTACCACACAAGATTCCCTCTGACATCCCTATGTTTGAAGGGAAACAAGGGAAGGATCCAGCTACGCACATTACCACATTTCATATATGTTCTTATTCTAACTCCATGGTGGTCGATAGTATCTGGCTCAGACTTTTCCCCCACACTTTCACAAGCAACGCTGCCAAATGGTACATTGATTTACCACGTGCTGTAGTCAATGATTTTGGTGCCTTCACAATAGAATTTCTTAAGAAATTTCAATTACCTATCCGATACAAAACTGGAACTAAACTCTTAACCTCGTTGTGCCTGTTATAGTCGGTCTTTACATCCCTCCGTCAGAGATCATTTCTCTTATTGCATTTCATTTTTAGGTGTCTCATTCTGCTCATTCATCTCCATTCCGTTAGGGGCATGCCATTATCTGATGGAAGGGTCTCTTCACTAGTTTCCCTCATGTTTGTACCTGCTGGGTTGGTCAAAATTTATCAAAATTCATTAAATTTGATTTCAGTCATTTACAGTCATAGATGGTCTTGTGGTCAAAAAAGAGTCTTTTAGTCACTAGGTCTAGGGTTTGGTCTTCAGAATGTCAAATAATGCCTGCAGGCCATGAGGATGTTATCAATAAGTTTTCATTTCAATATTTTCATCATTAACAATGCTCCAGGAATCGTCAAATTAATTGTTTGTAATAAATATATATTTTTAAAATTTTTCCGCCATGAAGTACTTCAAATGCAGTCTCTGGTCATCCTTTTCCGAAATCCGATGCCACCATCCCTGCAAAAAATCAACCAAGAAAGCCATCAATTCAACCAAAAATCAAACACAAAATTTGAAAAAGCAGAGTTGTATCAAATGTGAAAAAGTGTCGATGCCAAACACTACAAAATGGGTTTGTGAGAAACAAAAATTGAATCCACCACTATAAGATATTTTCATTTGTTTTGAAACATTAATTTGCATCCAAGAAGATCGATTGAAGTCGATTTGAGTGATGAGAGGCCGAAGCTGTCATTTTGAAAACCAAGATTGTGTTTACAAGTCTGCGCGGCGCATTGGGTAAGTGCGCGACACATTGGGCGGTTTTCCACAGTGTATTTTTCCTCTGGCGCGGTGCATCCACAGGACACAACACACTAGGCTTGTGCACGGCGCACAGAGCCTTCAAGGAAAAAAATTCATCACGACTCCATAAAAATCAAATTAGTTCAACTCATTTGCTCCAAGTAAGTTTGACAACGCTTGTTTAGTGATTTTAGTTATGTGTGGTGTTGTTGTGAGGCAACAATATGAGGGTTTTGGTTGGTGAAAAACAAACCCTATATCCATGTCAAAGTCTGCTCCCTTAGGTTTTGCAGTGAAGTGTTGAAAATTGACTATTGGTATAGTATTATCAGCTTATTCATTCGTGTTCACCATAACTCATCCATTATCACGGTCCTTCTCTGCTACTCTCCTTCAAACTACCATATACCTTTATTCATGTTCTGTTCTCAAACCTACCACCTTTCTATCACTTCCTTCTTCTCGTTCGTTTCCCACTCTACAAAGCTAATTAAATTGTCTATGTCATCGCTCACCTAGCTTAAGTATATCTTGTCATTTCATTTACCCCTATCTCTAAAAACTACATTTCCCATCACCATCTCCCACTCCCATATCACTTATAAAATCCCCAAATCCCGAAAGTTCCCAAGCAGTCAAAGTGACTGTCCTTCCACTCAAATTTCACTTGACAGTCCATTATACCTAATGTAATATTTCCCCACAGTATTTCATTTCCTACTTGGTACATATTTGACATATTTGGTATTGAAAGACAAACTCTTATTTTCTGTCGGCCGCCGCAGTACGCTTTCCATTTAGCCAGAACAAATTGTCATGTGAGCAAGAATGAGCGAGCGATGGCTCAGCTTGTGATTTCAATTACCGAGAGGTCTCATAAAAGTGGCAGGCACGTCAGAGAGGAGCCCACTTCTTTGGCTCAATTGCAGGCCTGCCCGCTTGCAATGACATGCTTTCAACAACATTCATGTTTTCGGTATTGTGAGCTGATATCTCAGATTCAACACCATCAGGAGTTGGTTCGCTTATTTTTCCTACATTTGCGTAGTGGCCCGTAAAACTTGGAGTGAGCTTCTTTTTACACGAAACATTTGAAATAGCGAGATGCAAACATAGATGAGGTAGCATAAGGGCAATGAAATTTCAGATGAGCTAGGTGAGGAGTGGAATAAGAGACAGCAGCTGGATAGAGCATATTATGAACCTTACATCAAGCCTGGTTATATGAGGTAGCTCAGCAGGGTGTTTCCTTTCATATTTTTGAAGGAGTCCTATGCGCCATTAATGAAGTTCATCATCAGATACTTCAGTTGCGAGGGTAGATTCTCACGCCTTTATGCATACCACATCCGACTGTTGATGCATTTCATGAGAGTGAGACTGATGAATATTCCATAATTCATGTGCCGAAACATAGAGCGAATGACTACCCTTGTGCAGAAGAAGACTACAAAGCAGCAACATAACAACATTTATCATTATGCGCTCATCAAGATGATTGTGGTGCATCAGCTTGGATTGCAGGGCATTTCATGGGAGGAGTTCATTTCCCGTGACTTCTTTACAGTGCCTCAGCCTCCTCCAGAGATTGTTCACGATGTAGGTGAGCCTTCACATCAGTTTGAGGTTCCTGAGATAGAGCCTATCAATGTTCCAGTGTGTGTTACCTATCAGAGAGGTACTAGAGCCTTATTTGCAGCAGCACGATGAGTACTATCTCCACATGGCATGGAAGGGGTCGCGTTACCTTCGACAACAATGCGAGTACTATCTTCACATGGCGTGGAAGGGGTCTCGTTACATTTGACAGCAGTGCGAGTACTATCTTCACATGGCATGGAATATGTCTCGCCTTATACATCAGCACAGGTACAGGACAGAGGCAAAAAGCCTATGCAGGGTGAGGGCCCCTAAGGAGGCCAAGATACTGATTTTATATTGATCGATGTTGATTCAAGCTCTCCCAGCTCAAAGCTGAAAGAAACCATCCAGGAGCAGAAAGCTGAGATCGACACACTGACCGAGAAATTGCAGAGAGCTCAGTGGGTTATAAATTACTTGGAGTAGCGGAATAAACAATTGGAGGATCAAAAAACACTCATAGAGTTGCGGCAAATCCGTGAAGATCGTGAATTGGCCCGAAAGAGACCAGGTGACATGACACCATTTGAGCGGGAGACTTGACTTACGAGAGTCAAAATTCATCTGGAGAAGCTCTTGGCGAAGGTCAATAGAGACAAAGACGTGCTCAGACATATGAAGAACCACTATTGGGCCCGCACACACGTTTGGAGAGCTAGGATGAAGATCCTAAAGGCGAAGTTCAGAAGAGCACTGAAACGGCAAAAAAGGCCTGATCCACTCCAAATATTGGCCGAAGCCTCTTTGGCTGAGCATGGGACATGATGGGAGACATTCACTCCAAATTTCAGCAAATTTGGAGTAATTTTTTTCATTTTTTCATTTTGGTTGCAAAACAGGTTTTTCTGCCCAACGCGTCGTGCCACTCGACGCGCGCTTACGATTGGGAGATCCTCTGGAGGAAAACTTGATGTTTTTGGGTTTTTTATGATAAATTATGCATGCTAAGGAATGGCTGAGAGATTTCATCAAGTTCTAGGTGGTCTTAAGGGTAAAAAACACTCCAAAAATGGCCTTTATGCCACTTTTTTCACTAGCAGGAACCAGTCTTGGGAGATTGAATTTTTGGAGGGGCAAATGAACTCAAAATTGAAAAATTCCACTTGGGCTGGATAGCAGACAGACAGGGCTTTCCAAAGAGATATCATGAGCTCAATTTGGACTTCAGGAAGTGCCCCAAAAATAGGCTCAACGCGGCGTGACGCATTGAGTTTTTGGGTGCGTCGCATAGAGAAATTTGGCCTCATTTTGACTCTTCAGCTTAGAAATTCGCCCAGTTTTGACTAGTTTTACTTTCTGATGTAACTCTTGATCTATATTGATGTAATTTGATGACTATGATGTAATTTTGGCTCACATTTACTTGTTCTATAGGATTCATTCACTAAAAAGTGAAAATTATATGAATGAATCAGTTTCCTTCCCTATAGAGGCAAGTTGTTTAATTGCCTAAATTTTAGTTCCTAGTTTAGAATTGGTTCAAACAGCTCCTAGAATGATGATCTCAACCCCTAGAGGTGTGGGAAGGGGTTAGTCCTGCCTATATTATGTATTTTCTGAGTCATTTTCAGGGTTGGATTTTTGGGAATAGTTTGGCCCCTCATTGTATATTCATTTCAGCTTTTTGGCAAAGGAAAGACCAGAGTTTTGTAGCACTTGTTGGGATCCTTGTGGCTCTGAGTTTTGATGATGTTTTACTCCATGTATCAGTAATTTGTATTAATGTTATATGTATGAAATTTCCCTTCTCTTTGCTTTTGAATTAAACAAATGAGTAACTAAGGTAGAATTCATTAGTTTGCTGGTGCTCTGCCTTAAACTTTTGTTTAGTTTTATATGTTTTCCTCCGTTTGAAGAGGATCCTTGCACCTTCTTTCCCTCTTCAGCTCCTCAACAGTATTTTATATCCATTCATTGAATCTAATACATCAAATCCATTGCCTTCCCTGCCCCAACTTGAACTCTACAAGAATTTGGCCTCATCCCCAAGCCCAAAATTGCCTTTTCCTTTCTCCAAAAAAAACCCCTAAAAATCATTCCAAACTCCTTGATTAATATACCTAGCCTAAAATTAGCACTCATTTAAGTCATCTCAGACCCTATTGATCATTTTTACTGAGTTTGACCCGGAGAGAGCCCTCTCATGTTCTGGTAAGGCTAGCTACCAGACTGAGCGTGGTTTGGTGTTACCCTAAATCCCGCCTTCCTTCAGCCTGAGGTGGATTTGGGCAATAACATAGTGGCGACCATACTGGGGATAAAATGGTTTGCTTGTTGGTGTTATTTGTTTAATAAGTTACAGATGGAGCCTGAAGTTACGCCAGGTAGCTTTCGAAACGCTTTTGCTTTGCATTAGCGGAAGTAGATAAATGTTGCTTCAGTCAATCTCCAGTTTAGCTTGTGAACGTGACATTTGACTTGTGAATTACCCCAGTATATTATATTTTTCTTGACTTTTGGGTGATTGAGTCTAGAATTTGATAGGCTGAAATAGATCGGTTTTGTCCTTTGATTTTTGAATAAATCAACACACTGGCTTCCAGAAGACATAGAAAAGCTAATCCCGATCCTGATCCGCCTCCAGTGTATGAGAATCCCAATCTGATTTCAAGAATATTTCGTCGAGAAAGTCCCGTGATCCCTTTGTTTAAATCTCATTCATGCCCTACTGTATATGAATTCCTTGAAGATATTGAGTTTGATGATCAATTCAAGCTGTCGTTGTTTGAAACTAAGTCTGAAAGTGCTACTGGTTCTACTGTCATAAATCTCGAGTTTATCAAGTATCTTGAGATTGAACAAGCTAATAGATCCATTGATAGTTACATCTTGAACATTCAAAACTCTATTGTGGCAAAGAATATTCCTGAGTTTATCGAATCTGCTTCTGAAACTCTTGGTCCATCAGCAGTTACTTCTGATTCACAAGTTCACGCCGACCCTTCTTTCATTCCTACCATTCCGGTGCAACCATCTATATCTGATCATCAATCTGCAGTAGTTCCTCCTCCATCCCCACCACATACACCTCGTACATCTACTGCTCCTACTCCACCCATTTCTCCAAGACCAATCATAAATCCACCAAGAGCAATGGCTGCTAGATTCGCACCTCTTGTCTTGCCCCAGAACTTGGATCCCATGCCCGCTGATTATCAGAGTAAAATCCCATTGTTTGATGGTACTCCTCAAAGTGTGCCCGCTCAACAGCATATTGATAGAATGACAGACTTCTTTGATCTCCATGAAATTGATGAAGAGAATGTCACCATGAGGTTGTTTGTGCAAATTTTTGGAGGTGAGGTACGCAAGTGGTTCAGAGCTTTGCAGCCTAGAAGTATTAATACATTAGAAGAGCTTCAGAGACAGTTTCTAGATCAGTTGCAAATGAAGAAAGATCCACTTCAAATCACTTCTGATTATACCAAGATCAAGCGCAATGCTGGTGAGTCCGTCCAAGACTATATTATCAGATTTAATGCGGTTTATAATGCAATTCCTGATGATTTGAGGCCTTCTAAGAAGTCAGATTTGTTAAAATTCTTGGATGGTTTTGATCCAGAGATGACCTATTCATTACGAGACAGAGATCCGCCCACCTTAGAAGATATGCAGAAAATTGCGGTGAGTGTTGAGGCAAATTTGAATGACAAGAGAGCTAGATTGAAAGGAGAGAAGAAAGTTGTAATAAAGGAAGAAGCTTGTACATATACATCAGATCAGCTACTTCAAAAAGTAGAAAAAATGTTCGAAAGGTTCACACTTGATAAGCCCGAACCGCAGATTCGAAATCCAAATTTCCGTGGTCAGCAGCAGCCCCAATTCAGGATCAAACAATGAGAACAGCGAACACAAGAACTAGCAGTCCAGCAGCAAGTAAAGACACCTCTCCAGCAGAATTTTGTTGGTTAGGATTCAGATGATGAAGATGATGTAGTAGGAGAGGAAAATTGTTTCTTTACTCCTGATGATTTGCCCATTTATGTCAATGAAGATGAGGAGTATGCACAAAGTTCAGCGGTACAAAGAGATGAGGATTTTATCTTAGCTAATGATGAAACTCTTGAGGAAGAGTCGGATGAGTATCAGAGAGGTTATTTGAATGCCTTGTTAGCCCAGTAGAAGCAATATTCTCTTAGAAACATATATGTGCCTGTCAATCCAATCCAAAAGAGAAAGGAAGTTTCAGCACCTAAAAACAATTCACCTGTTGCACAAAAGAAAGCAAAAGAGATAGTTGATCCCGCTGCCACCAAGTCATCATCAGCAGAAAAATTAAATCAGCCAATTACATCGAGGGAGAAGGCTGAAAATAAAGATGTTCCCGCCAAAGAGATCGAAAAGACTTCAGCCTTTAGTTTAGAGAATGAGATTTCTAAGTTAAAGGTATCCATTCCCTTGACTGAACTAATGAAGAACAACAGTTATAGAGGTCAAGTTTCCAAAATTTTGAATTTTGATCCCATGTATGATATGGTGAATATTGAAGATGATCAACCTGAACTGATATTTGGACCAGCTTTAGATGGTGAGTCTCCAGATAGCGAAGTGCCTCCTTTTTATATCAGTCTTCGATTGCATGAGTTTGTGTTGCATAATGCCATGTTCGATTCCGGTGCTTCCCATAATCTCATGGCGAAGGAAATCATGGAGAAGTTGGGTTTAGACATCACAAGGAAGTACCATGATCTTTATTCATTTGATTCTAGCAGAGTGAGATGTATTGGGCTCATTAAAGACTTGGTTGTTAGTTTGGATCAGATTCCCACAAAGAGTGTTTTTATGGACGTAGTGGTAGCAGACATTCTTCCCAGGTTTGGTATGTTGCTTTGCAGATCTTGGGGAGAAAAATTGAAAGGGACATTACAATTATATTTATCCTATGCAACGATTCATGTGTTTGGTCAAACGAGAAAGTTGTACCGGGAACAAAAAATGAAGTATATGATTACAACCAAGAAGAAACTAGTCAATCATCCGATTAATTATGTTCATACAGATTTAGAGTCTTTTGTTTTGTTTGCCGTTAGTTTCAATGGTGTAGATAATCAGTTAGTTCAAGCAGAAGAGATTCCAGAGATTACCGAGAATTTCAGAGAAGTTTTGCAGAAATAATGGAAAAAACCAGAAAGCACAGTTGAGCAATCAACTAAATATAGTGGACAACAAGTAGAAAAAACAGAGCTAGCACAATTTCAGCACTTAGAAGATGATGAAGAGGGTCTATGGACCATGGATTTTGATGGTGCAGTGGGAAATGATGGTGCTGGGATTGGTATTTGGGTACGCAGTCCTTTTTCCTCTCCAAATAAGGTACCGAGCAATGTACAGGTATGTTCTTACAAATTAGCATTTGATTGTTCAAACAATGAGACTGAGTACGAAGCTCTGATTGCTGGCCTAAAAATTCTTAGAAATATGAACGCTAAGAGAATTGCAGTCTATGGTGACTCCGAATTGGTGATTAAGCAAGTAAAGGGTGAATATCAAATGAAACATCCCCAGATGTGGGCTTACCGTAATGCTGTTTTGGATATTTTGAAGCAGTTTTCAGATTATACTTTGACTTGTATTCCTCGCATTCAAAATGGAATTGCAGATGCACTTGCTAAGGTAGCAAGTAACTTGAAGATCGCAATGAATTCAAGTAATAAGTTTGAAATCCATGTGAAGCACCGTCCTACCATCTCGGATAATCAAAGATGTTGGCAGGTTTTCCAAGATGATGATGAGATTAATGATTTTCTGCAAAATAAAGGTAAGTTCAAAGATACCTCAATTGATGTAGAATATGATGACAGTGAAGCAGACCTGCAAGTAAATCAAATGGAAGTGCTGCAGCTGAAATATAACGTTATTCCTAAAGGTTTGATACCTTTAGAAGAGCTCTTCGATCAGGACGATGTGGCTAAAAAGCCAACCTTACGGCCGACTGAAAAAGGAGTTGAAGATGTAAATATTGGAACAGCTGAATACCCCAAGATGGTGAAGTTATCTAAATCATTTCCACCGGAGGTAAAGCAAAAATATGTGAGTTTTTTGTCTTCATTTGCTAATGCTTTTTCTTGGGATTACTCAGATTTAAAGACGTATGATACCAATATAATTCAGCACACTATCCCAATCAAGCCTAATCAGAAGCCTTTCAGACAGAAGTTAAGAAGAATCAACCCGAAATTTCTGCCATCGATTGAGAAGGAGGTAAAAAGGTTGTACAAAGCAGGAATCATTGTTCCCATCAGATTTTCTGATTGTATTTCCAATTTAGTGCCAGTGCGGAAAAAGACAGGTGAGATTCGATTGTGTATTGATTTCATAAATTTGAACAAGGTGTCATTGAAGGACAATTATCCATTGCCTAAGATGTATCATATACTGTAGCGAGTAGTTGGAGCATCTCGCATGTCACTACTTGATGGTTATTCTAGATATAACCAAATTTTGGTCCATGAGGACGACCGAGACAAAACTGCGTTCACCACTCCGTGGGGAACTTTCCACTATGTCAAGATGCCATTCAGTTTGAAGAATGCTGGTGCGAATTTCCAGCGGGCGATGGACATGGCTTTTGCGAATGAGAAAGATGTTTTCCTTGTTATATACCTTGATGATTTGACGGTTTTTTCCAATTCATATGAAGAGCATATGTATCACTTGAAAGTTGTTTTTCAAAAGTGTAGAAAATATGGTGTCTCGCTTAATCCAAAAAAGAGCTTGTTTGCCATGGATGAAGGAAAATTACTTGGTCACATTATTTCCAAAGATGGCATTCGTATTGATCCATCACGTGTTGAAGCAATTCAGCAAATTGACCCTCCCAGGAATAAGAAGGAGATTCAGTATTTTAATGGTAAGATGGACTTTTTACGCTGTTTTGTCCCTAACCTTGTTGAACATTTAAGAGAGATAACAAATATGCTGAAAAAGGACAGCCAAGTGAAGTGGACTGAACATGCGGTAAATTCCTTTAATTTAGTGAAGTTGGCACTATCTTCAGCTCCGGTGTTAATCAGCCCGGATTACACCCAAGATTTTATCTTGTTTTCCTTTGCTTCGGAGCATACCATGGTAGCTGTGTTAATGTAGAAAAGAGATGGGCATGAAAATCCAATAGCTTTTTTCAGTCGAACTATAAGAGACACAGCCTTGAAGTACAACATCATCGAGAAGCAAGCTCTAGCACTGGTAAAAGCATTAAAGGATTTTCGGGTATACATTTTTCATTCCCATATTTTGGCTTATGTTCCTAACACTGCTGTGAAAGATGTTTTAGTACAGACTGATCTTGAAGGAAGACGAGGCAAGTGGATTGCAGCTCTGCTGGAGTATGATGTAGAGATAAGGCCCACAAATCTTATCAAGGGACAGGGGTTGGCGAAGCTTATGGCTGAATCAAATTTGCATGCGCTAGACATAAATTTGATTGCTGCTATGTTTTATGAGGATGAGGAGAATTCGCCACTTCAGGGATCGGAAATGTTTGTTGTTTCCCCATGGTATTCAGATATCATGTATGTTCTTCAAAATTTGTCATCACCGCCCGGCATGACTAGAAACAAAGGTAGAAATCTGAAACTGAAGGCTGCAAAATTTTGTATTTTGAATTCTGCACTTTATTGGAAAGATCCGGGTGGTGTTTTGTTAAATTGTTTGGTGGAAGAAGAAGCAAAGAAGGTAGTGGAGGATTCCCATAAAGGAGACTGCGGGGGTCACCATTTTTGGAAAACAACAGCCAATAAGACTTTGAGAGTAGGATACTATTGGCCGAAATTGTTCGCTGATGTGTATAAAATAGTCAAAGGCTACCATGAGTGCCATATTTTCGAAGGAAGACAAAAATTACAACCTTTACCGCTTAAACCTATTGAGGTAAGCACCCCTTTTCAGCAGTGGGGTTTGGATTTCATTGGGGAGATCCATCCTCCTTCTTCAGGATAGCATAGATGGATCCTAACAGCGACTTATTACTTCACGAAATGGATCGAAGAAGTTCCCACAAGGCAGGATACCGATTCGGTAATCATTTATTTCCTTGAGAACAACATTTTGTCTTGTTTTGGTTGCCCGAATAAATTGATCACTGATAATGCAGCAGATTTTAAATCAAGAAAGATGATTGAGTTTTGTGCCAAGTATAAAATCATTTTGGGGCATTCAACCACCTATCATCCACAAGGCAATGGTTTGGTGGAATCTTCCAATAAATCTCTAGTCAACATCATCAAAAATTTTATGGACATAAATAAGAAGAGTTGGCATAAGAAGTTGGTGAATGCGCTATGGGCTGATCGGGTGAGTGAAGAAAACCATATGCAGAGAAGGATAAATCAGATGATTCATTTGCAGCAAATGAGAGAAGAGGTTTTCCAGAACACATTCAAGCTGCAGGAGAGAATCAAGAAGATCTATGACAGGAAAGTGAAAGCGGATAAATTCCAATTGGAGGAAGTGGTGCTGAAATGGGATGCTAGGAATGAGGACAAAGGTAAACATGGTAAGTTTGAAAATCTTTGGAAAGGTCCATTTAAGATTGCAACATATCGAGGTCAGAACCCATTTCTTTTGAAGGAGATGAACGGTGAAGACTGTCCAGGAGGGTTGGTCAATGGTCGGCTACTCAAGTGGTACCATTTCTAAGATATTTTCTACTGATCATATTGTCATTGTACATATCATTTATTTCAATTTCATTGCAAGTGTGCACTGTGGTCTTTTCTTCAGTTTGGGGCCCGAAGTGAAGGCTATAATTCTGAAGAAGGATTTCAGTTTCAGTTTGAGTCTTTCTAGTCAGTTTGGTTCAGTCATTTCTGTTTTAAAAATTTAGTCAGTCAGTCAAATAAATTCAGTCAACAGTCTTGAGTTGATTTATAAAAATAATGGACTCCATAGCCCAATGGACGAAGGCACTATCTATCTCTCCTAGAGATCTATCGTTCTTGGCACCTTCCAGGAGCTACCATCCCCATTGGAGCCAATGTTAGAGTCGGTCTTTACATCCCTCTGTCAGAGATCATTTCTCTTATTGCATTTCATTTTTAGGTGTCTCATTCTGCTCATTCATCTGCATTTCGTTAGGGGCATGCCATTATCTGATGGAAGGGTCTCTTCACTAGTTTCCCTCATGTTTGTACCTGCTGGGTTGGTCAAAATTTATCAAAATTCATTAAAGTTGATTTTAGTCATTTACAGTCATAGATGGTCTTGTGGTCAAAAAAGAGTCTTTCAGTCACTAGGTCTAGGGTTTGGTGTTCAGAATGTCAAATAATGCCCACAGGCCATGAGGTCATCAATAAGTTTTCATTTCAATATTTTCACCATTAACAATGCTCAAGGATGTTTCTTCTTCAAAACTCTGTTTTTAAGAAGAAATCGTCAAATTAATTGTTTGTAATAAATATATATTTTTAAAAGTTTTTCGCCATGAAGTACTTCAAAGGCAGTCTCTGGTCATCCTTTGCCGAAATCTGATGCCACCATCCCTGCAAAAAATCAACCAAGAAAGCCATCAATTCAACCAAAAATCAAATAGGAAATTTGAAAAAGCAGAGTTGTATCAAATGTGAAAAAGTGCCGATGCCAAACATTACAAAATGGTTTTGTGAGAAACAAAAATTGAATCCACCACTACAATATATTTTCATTTGTTTTGAAACATTCATTTGCATCCAAGAATATCGATTGAAGTCGATTTGAGTGATGAGAGGGCGAAGCTGTCATTTTGAAAACCAAGACTGTGTTTACAGGTGTGTGCGGCGCATTGGGTAAGCGCGCGACGCACTGGGGCTGTGCGACGCATTGGGCGGTTTGCCACAGTGTATTTTTCCTCTGGCATGGCGCATCCACAGGACGTGGCGCACTAGGCTTGTGCGCGGTGCACAGAGCCTCCAAGGAAAAAAATTCATCACGGCTCCATAAAAATCAAATCGGTTCAACTCATTTGCTCCAAGTAAGTTTGACAACGCTTGTTCAGTGATTTTAGTTATGTGTGGTGTTGTTGTGAGGCAAAAATATGAGGGTTTTGGTTGGTGAAAAAAAACCCTATATCCATGTCAAAGTCTACTCCCTTAGGGTTTGAAATGAAGTGTTGAAAATTGACTATTCGTGCTAAACGCTCTCACTCCATTCTTCATTTGTGTTCCCATCGCTATCATACTGTTATCACAGTCCTTCTCCTATTTCCCTCTGTCCCAAACTACTTATACCCTTTATTCCCATGTTTCATTATCAAACCCTACCACTTTTTCTCACTTCCCTTCCTTCATATCAGTTATAAATTCCCACTTCCCAAAGCATTCAAGGACTGTCCCTATATCCTTGACTTCACCTAGCTTAAGTATATCTTGTCATTTCATTTACCCCTATCTCGAAAAACTACATTTCCCATCACCATCTCCCACTCGCATATCACTTATAAAATCCCCAAATCCCAAAAGTTCCCAAATGGTCAAGTGACTATCCTTACACTCAAATTTCACTTGACATTCCATTATACCCAATGTAATATTTCCCCACAATCTTTAATTTCATATTTGGTACATATTTGACATATTTGGTATTGAAAGACAAACTCTTATTTTCACCACGCATCTATCAGCATATACTTGTGATACACCTTGCTTTCAGCACCATGTCAGAGAAAAATTCATCATATGAGCAAGAATATGAGCAGGACAGTGACCCAACCGCAGAGCTAAATGTACCGAGGAGGTCTCATAAAAGTGGCAGGCACGTCAGAGAAGAGCCCACTTCCTTGGCTCAATTGCAGGCCTGCCCGCTTGCAATGGCATGCTTTCAGCAACATTCATGTTTTCAGTATTGTGAGATGATTGCTCAGATTCAGTATCATTAGGAGTTGGTTCGCTTATTTGTCCTACATTTGCGTGATGGCCACGTAAACCTTGCTAGAGTGAACTTCACCTTGACACCAGAAACCATTTCTGAGGCAACCGGGATACCAAACATAGGTGAGGAGTGGAATAAGAGACAACAGCTGGATAGAGCATATTATGAACCTTACATCAGGCCTGGTTATATGAGGCAGCTCAACAGGGTGTTTCCTTTCATATTTTTGAAGGAGTCCTATGCGCCATTAATGAAGCTCATCATCAGATACTTCAGTTGCGAGGGTAGATTCTCATGCCTTTATGCATACCACATCTGACTGTTGATGCATTTCACGAGAGTGAGACTGATGAATATTCCGTACTTCATGTGCTGAAACATAGAGCGAATGACTACCCTTGTGTAGAAGAATACTCCAGCACAGCAACATAACATCATTTATCATTATGCGCTCATCAAGATGATTTTGGTGCATCAGCTTGGATTGCAGGGCATTGCATGGGAGGAGTTCATTTCCTGTGACTTCTTTACAGCCCCTCAGCCTCCTCCAGAGATTTTTCATGATGTAGGTGAGCCTTCACATCAGTTTGAGGTTCCTGAGACAGAGCCTATCAGCGTTCCAGTGTGTGTTACCTATCAGAGAGGTACTAGAGCCTTATTTGCAGCAGCACGACGAGTACTATCTCCACATGGCATGGAAGGGGTCTCGTTACCTTCGACAGTAGCGCAAGTAATATCTCCACATGGCATGGAAGGGGTCTCACTTTCTACATTATCATAGGTACAGGATAGATGCAAAAAGCCTATACAGGATGAGGGCCCCTCAGGAGGCCAAGATACTGATTTTATATTGATCGATGTTGATTCGAGCTCTCCTAGCTCAAAGCTGAAAGAAACCATCCAGGAGCAGAAAGATGAGATCGACACACTGACCGAGAAATTGTAGATATCTCAGTGGGTTATAAATTACTTGGAGTAGTGGAATAAACAATTGTATGATTAGCAGACACTCATAGAGTTGTGGCAAATCCGTGAAGATCGGTAATTGGCCCGAAAGAGACCAGGTGACATGACACCATTTGAGCAGGAGACTTGCCTTACGAGAGTCAACATTCATCTAGAGAAGCTCTTGGCGAAAGAAAATAGGGACAAAGACATGCTGAGACATATGAAGAAACACTATTGGGTCCGCACACACGTTTGCAGAGCTAGGATGAAGATCCTGAAGGCGAAGTTGAGAAGAGCACTGAAACGGCGAAAAAGGCCTAATCCAATCCAAATATTGGCCGAAGCCTCTTTGGCTGAGCATGGGACATGATGGGAGACATTCACTCCAAATTTCAGAAAATTTGGAGTAAATTTTGTCATTTTTGAAATTTTGGTTGCAAAACAGGTTTTTCTGCCTGACGCGTCGCGCCACTCGACGCGCGCTTACGATTGGGAGATCCTCTGGAGGAAAAATTGATGTTTTTGGGTTTTTTGTGATAAATTATGCATGCTCAGTAATGTCTGAGATATTTCATCAAGTTCTGGGTGGTCTTAAGGGTCAAAAACACTCCAAAAATGGCCTTTCTGCCACTTTTTGCACCAGCAGGAACCAGTCTTGGGCGATTGAAGTTTTGGAGGGGAAAATGAACTCGAAATTGAAAAATTCCACTTGGGTTGGATATCAAACAGATAGGGATTTCAAACGAGCTATCATGAGCTCAATTTTGACTTCAGGAAGTGCCCCAAAAACAGGATCAAGGTGGCACGACGCATAGAGAAATTTGGCCTCATTTTGACTCTTCAGCTCAGAAATTCGCCCAGTTTTGACTAGTTTTACTTTCTGATGTAATTCTTGATCTATCTTGATGTAATTTGATGACTATGTTGTAATTTTGGCTCACATTTACTTGTTCCAGAGGATTCATTCACTAAAAAGTGAAAATTAAATGAAAGAATCAGTTTCCTTCCCTATAGAGGCAAGTTGTTTGATTGCCTAAATTTCAGTTCCTAGTTTAGAATTGGTTCAAACAGCTCCTAGAATGATGAGCTCGACCCCTAGACATGTGGGAAGGGTTTAGGCCTGCCTATATTATGTATTTTCTGAGTCATTTTCAGGGTTGGACTTTTTGGAATAGTTTGGCACCTCATTGTATATTCATTTCAGCTTTTTGGCAAAGGAAAGACCAAAGTTTTAAAGTACTTGTTGGGATCCTTGTGGCTCTGAGTTTCGATGATGTTTTACTCCATGTATCAGTAAGTTTCATTAATTTTATATGTATTCCATTTCCCTTCTCTTTGCTTCTGAAATAAATAAATGAGTAACTAAGGTAGAATTCATTAGTTTGCTGGTGCTATGCCTTAAACTTTTGTTTAGTTTTATATGTTTTCCTCCGTTTGAAGTGGATCCTTGAACCCTCTTTCCCTCTTCAGCTCCTCAGTAGTATTTTCTATCCATTCCTTGAATCTAAGACATCAAAGCCATTGCCTTCCCTGCCCCAACGTGAACTCTGAAAGAATTTGGCCTCATCCCCAAGCCCAAAACTGCCTTTTCCTTTTTCCAACAAAAAACCCCTGAAAATAATTCCAAACTCCTTGATTAATATACCTAGCCTAAAATTAGCACTCATTTAAGTCATCTTAGACCCTATTGATCATTTTTACTGAGTTTGACCCGGAGAGAGCCCTCTCCTGTTCTGGTAGGGCTAGCTACTAGACTTAGCGTGGTTTGGTGTTACCCTGAATCCCGCCTTCCTTCAGCCTGAGGTGGATTTGGGAAATAACAGTGCCAAGGCACTGCCAACCACATCTTTGATCAAATTCATGAATGGAGACGTAGGCGAAGGTTAGTAAAAGCATTAATCCCGGAACATCTATTATTGGACTGGTTTTGTAAGTCACTCTTGCCACCCCTTTCTAAAGATGTTTTCTTGTCTGGTGCGGTCATGGATGACCAATCCATCCATTGTGATCAGCATCTAGATCTCATATATTTTCAATATGGCACAGTGTATGAGTAATCCCCCATGCCACTGGCAACCCAAATCCTCTCGCTACTCAGCTACTCGGAGCGCACTGTGATGGTCTCATTGGTGCAACTTTTGGTGTATCTGTAAAACAACTCAGCAAGAAAGCATTCCAGCCATCTTCGGTTCCCACCTCCCCTACCCAATCGGATGTTCTTTCCACCATTGAGGTACACTTTGCAAAGTCTACACAAAAACCTGGCCAAAAGAATAAGAAGAATAAGAAAAATACCGCTCCTTCTGAAGAGCATCCCAATACTCAGAATAATCCCAATCAAAGAAATGCTACTAAGAATGACAAAGGAAAGGAAAAAATGATGAGATTCCCTTGAAAAATTTGTGTGGAGGACCACTTGACATATAAATTTCCTTGGCTGAAGGAATGCACATATTTTACTACGCAAAAGGATTATGGAAGGACACTTTCTATCCTTCACAATCCCTTCCCTAATCCACCTTAGCAGCAACAACACATGCTTTCAAACCCTCTACAACCCCCAAAAGGGAAACGATGGTACTCATCCTTCTGGTGAAGGATTGTCTGCCATTTATGGCATGGAGACTGTTGAACTCCAAACTCGAGCTAAAATCTATGGAAATCCAGTCGTTGAGGCTCAAGAACCTGGTTCAAGTTTGAATCCACTGCCACCTAACAATTTTCATATCGAAAGGCATGCTGCTGACCCTTTCATTCATCCACCCAAAGGGACCCTTATATGCATGAATCATAACACATCTGCATGTGCTGCCCAAAAATACAACATTGTAGAAGACTTGGCACAAGCACCATCAACTATGTCTGCAAGAAAAGTTTTACAAACCTTTCCAGTGCAAAGGAAAGCCCTGCTTTCGACCGTTGGTGGAATTAACCCCTAGGATTCTATGCTAGCCGTCTTCGACATGGAAAAATGAAAACCTTGCCTTTCACACTAGCTTTCTTTTCAGGTTCAAGTTGTGTCGAAAGGGAGACCAATCCATCGTACTATCATAGATGAAGGTGCTTTGACCTACGTAACATCAAATGTGTGCTGGCTCACTTTGGGTTCTCGCACTTTGTCTCTGCCATTGAATTCCCTCAAAGCTTTCGATGACGACACTTTCCTTCAAAAATGCTACCTTGCTTGCTACCCCATTACACTTAGTGCGAAAATGATAACTATGGACATAGAATTCATAGATCGTCATCTCAACTATAATATTTTGTTGGGTTGCGGTTGGTCTTACGTGATGACTGGAATTGTCTCTTCGGTTTTCCGAATTATCCTTTTTCCATTGGATGGGAATATAGTTACATTGGACCAAATATCCTTTTGCACCCCTGATTATGTTGCATTACCTAGTTTTGGAGAGGTAAATCCCCTCTGCAGACAGAGGTGATCCCTACTAGCCCAAATCGGGTCTAGCAACAATCGAGTCACGCTAAGACGCAGGTTCCTAGTTACAAAAGACCAAGATGCGACAAGAGGCCTACCTTAAGTCTCACGCTACCATTGCTTGTAGATAAGATTGTGCTTCCATCCTTCGCTTTGACATATCACAATTATCCCGCTTAGCATGTTCTAACACCTGCACATATACGAAGAAACAACACAGAACATAAAACTTAATATATGCAACCATATATCAGTCAGAGAAGATATAATTCATAACATAAGACATGAAAATATAAATGGAACAATAATCAAAGTCACTTATTATTAATCACAATGAAAGAAAGATACAACCTGAGCTCTGATGCTAGATCTTCCTTCGGCGGGTCGATAGTGGAGCACGTCTCGATGAAGCTCGTTGGGATGGGACAAGGCTCTCTCTCTTCGGCTATCTGACGATAGTCTCCTTACTACGGATTCAGCTCTATTCAGGCTAGCTTGCAAAGGGAAAATGGAAATCTTATATAGATGGTGGAAGGGGAGTTGGGATCCCTACAGTGGTGGGATTGGCCCTATCCTCAAGGAAGCTTCCATGATAGGTGGAAAACCACTTCCCCTACATGGAGATCTGGAGCCAAACCTCCCAACTCATTTTAGAGACTCGTTCAGGAGTTGGTTGGAATCAAACTTCCACCATTTATTTTTAAAAAACAATCCTTATTAATCTTGGCATGAGTAATACACTGGGACAGAGCGCCAGCTAGCGCACTCTCTTTGGTGGATTTCCCCCATTGGTGAAAGGGCTAAATTGGCTAGTTGCGCCAAGGCCAAAAGATATATTTTTAGGGTTTTTTACAGGAAACTGTCTTCAGAGGAATGATTGTCCTTGTTAAGGGGGATGCCATGAAAGTGGTTTCAGGTCATGTCACTGCTCACAGGTCACGAAATAGGCCCTCCAATGTGCGGGGTAGGGAATTGCAGGGACGGTGACAAGTTACTGTGTAATAGATGCCCCCTAAAGCATAAGGCCCAAGAGAGAGAGAGGGGTGAAATGCTTTATGAGAATGTGTCCAAATGAGAACACTACCATCGAAAAACCTGCGTAGACAAGTACAACTGATATCTCAAATACATGATGTGTGGTATGGGCGCAACCATCCATAATAGAGTATATAATAATCAAGATCCAAGGCATGGACGCAACCATCTAGTGAGGATCGATAAATAGAATCAGGTATGGTCACAGCCATACAATCAATGAGTCATGCACCCAATCATGATAATCCACAAAATCCACAGCTTGGATTCCTTCAGAAAAAGCCCAGGGTCTTGCGCTTCATCTCGACCTGAACAGAGTATAAGTTCTAGCATGTGAATAAGTGAGCTGAAGTCGAACATGCAAGAACATCATCTGATTACCAGCCAATGATGAAATATGTTAACATATGCAAGAGGAAACACCAATAATGACAATGGCCCTCAAGGTACTAAAGGTACAATCCACGGAATGTGAACAGTGAGCTGGCGTCAAACACTCGCAAAATCATCTGATTGAAGGTCAATGATGAAAACCTTGTGTTCAATGCGAAGAACCTGCCATTAAGGCATGCAGGCTCCAAGGTACCCTTAAGGATGTCTCTAGATTAGCTTCCTGGATAATGAGCTGAAGTCGACAGGAAGTAACCTTGATCGAAGGTGGGCCATAGTGTTTCCCACATCATCGATGTGAGACAAAGGAACATAATGTTTGTGAATCAAGATCAGATGAGAATCAGAGGAGGGTTGAAACTGCAGAGGTCAACTTCTCTTGAACATATCGGTGACACAAGAGTGGATTTGGCAGTATTGACATAAAAATATCAGAGGTCATGATGATGAGGCAAAGAGCAGATGAGAGGCCAAAAGGGATTACCCAAACCCACGGAGGAAAGCAGATAATGAGATGAGATGTCCCCAACCCAACACGAATGCAGACAAGTGCCATGTTCAAGAGTGACATACTACAGACACGACGATGATACTAGTTGCATTTTTTCCCCACCATTTCTAGCGAGTACCCCAATTATTTTTGAAAAAAAGGTTGAAGGGGATAGCATATTCTTGTGATATAAGTTCGTCCTTCGGATGAATCCATCCTAGTACATTTAACGAGCCCTTGGAAGGAGAAACTTGAATATCATCATTACGATAGCATCCGATGTCATCAGGTTTTAACGAGTCTGACAAAGGAAGAACTCGGCATATTTTTATGTTTAGAGAGCTTGAAAAGACAATGGAAAAGTAAAATCCAATAGTCCCTTTTCGTAAATAGTTCCTCAGATCTGAAAGGGTAGAAAACTGTGTCTGAGAAAACCTCCTATTTGCGATAGGCTAGGGTATTTCTTTTTCGTAAATAATCTATCCCAACACGAAAAAGGGGTAAGCGTATACTGGGTAGATATCGTTTCGCAGCCAATTTAACGAGATCAAAACGACAAGTGACTCAGAAATCTTTTCAATTTTAGAGAGTCGGAAAAGAGTTGAAAGATGACTCCTCCTAGATGAATGAGTGGTATAAAGGGCAGCAACTAGTTTCGGTGATGGTGGAACTACTCAGAAAAATTAAAGGTTAAGAGGTTGGCTAACAAGACCACTCATCGTAGCGGTTCCTTAGGAACGGGTAAAATAACAAAGTGAAGGCATATAATCGGCCAAGCAGATAATGACGATGGAGTGAGAAAACCAAGGCTCATCTGGAAAAAACAGGCTGATAAAATGGAAATCACAAGAGGTAAAATGGGAATGGTTTCATCTTTACACAAGCTTGAAACAAAGATAAACTATGCTTGAAACCGGTTTCATTTTTACACAAGCTTGAAACAGAAACAAACTATGCTTGAAACCGGTTTCATTTTTACACAAGCTTGAAACAGAAACAAACTATGCTTGAAATATTTAAACATGCCCCTAGCATGGTGACTCAATTCGAGGTACATGCCCCCAAGCTTCAGTCCATATGAAAGGCAGATGGAGTGAAGGTTCAAATTACGAGATCAAGAGAAAGACTCGATTGGGATTTTATGAGGTCTTATCAAAGACTCGAATTGAACAGAAAAGTGTTTCATTGTTTTAACGAGGTTGACACACTAAAAGAACTATCCTCATGACATTTGTTTCATTTTTTAGGGAGCTTGACACAAGGAAACGAACTGTGCTCCGACGACCTTGTTTCATTTTTTAAGGAGCTTGACACAAGAAAATAAACTCTGCTCTGGACAACTTTTTTCATTTTTTTAATGATCTTGACACAAGAAAACAAACTATGCTCCGACTAGCTCCAGTTTCATTTTTTAAGGAGCTTGACATAGGAAAAGAACCATGCTCCGACAGACCTTGTTTCATGGTTTAAGGAGCTTGACACAAGAAAAGAAACTATGCTCTGACAAACCTCATCATAATGAATAAGAAGTCATCGCTTCCAAGAGTTGCCTGTCCGATGGAAGGAAAACATCTTGGAAGTCTGGACCCAATTCCCCCAGCACCTGATGCACCACAACACTATCACTGAGTACAGGCATGGGGTAGGTAGCCACATTGTTGACCTGCGGTGGGGTAGATACAACGGGTGGATAAAAACTAGGAAGGGATGATGGCGGGCCAGTTGCCACATCAGGACAAAAGAATGAAAGCTAATCAATGGTCACGATCCATCCTTCATGTGGAAAACAGACCACATGAAAAAGGGAGGAGACAAGCGCTCCCATGGCATAGGTGTAATCACGCCCCAAGAGCGAATTGAAATCCAAGGGGCCTTGAACAACTATCATGTCCATATGGACTGTTTTACCTCCCAAAGTAATAGGTAACCATGGAAGGATCCTGAACGGTTGATTAGTTCTTCTGTTAAATGCTAACATATTTTGCGTAACAAGCAGAAGCGGTTGCGAACCGAAAGCTTGCCAAGTAGTTGAGGATAGAACACTAACAGACGCGCCTTCATCTATAATGGTACTGATTATGACCAAATCAAAGGTTTTTACCGTTATCTCGAAAGGCACATAAGACGGAAGGTGGTATCCTGCAAATCGATTCCAATCAAAGGAAGCGACCAAACTACTCGGAGGGGCTACCATCGAACCGAGATGGTCTTCCCCTGGTGTTACGATCGAAGAAGGAGAATCCTCCATGACCTCCATCTCGAAGGCGAGAGGGGTATCCTCCAAGACCTCCACCATGGGAGGCAGAGGAGCAACTTCTTGAGGTATAGGGATAGGAGAGTCTTTCTCCAAGTCCAAAGAATCTGAAGAAACAAGAAGAACATGAGGGGTGTGAGGTCCAATCTCAACGGAAAAGACCTGGTGCACCACAGACTGGGCTAGTTCAACTGAGCTCACGACCAATGGTTGGTCGGGGATGGATTCATGAATTTGAATTTTCGGGGGAGAGGGATCAAGCAAGGATGACTCTTGACCAATCGTTGAATCACTTGGTGGACGACTCAAATAAAGCCATTTATAACCAACTGGGAGGCATGGTGTAGAAACAGTTGAGTTGTCCAAAACTCTCTTGGCTTCATCCATATACGGACAAAGGTGAATGGCATGGTGCCCTTCACAAAAATTACAAGGATTGGTAATCTTACCATGCTTCTTAGGAGCCTTACCAGCACTAGCTAAAGATGTGCCCCCAACCTGACTCCCAGAAGCCAAAGGAAATGGCAGACGACCATTGGACCATACTTTGAGCACCTTGGGAATGCCAGGGAAGTCTCAAAGAAGATGGTATCCCATGCAAAACATGCAAGGGAACTTGACTTTTTGTGGAGGGTTGGAAGGTTCATTGAGAGCAGGTGTTTTAGAAGCAGTAGTTGTAGCCTTAGCCTCTCTCTTATTAGACTTCTTCTTCTTCTTATCCACCGGGTTACTCGAATCCAAACTTTCACCAGACGAAGTAGCAGATGAGGATGAAGGAATAGGCGAAGAAGAGGAGAGGTACACCTTGGAATCAACATGGAATTGTTCAGGCGAAGGAACTGATTGAATAGTAGCCGGGACATTCGGGACCACAGAGGTTGAAAACAACCAGACATGCAACCCAATAGTTAACCCAGGAAGGGACAACGTTGCCATGTAAGGAGCACCAATGTTTCCAAAAGGAGGAAAATGACCAGGATTCCCATCGAGGGGGATTCCTTCGTTGGTGAACTCCGAAAAAGTTGCCATCAAAGACAACTCAAAACAACACCCTAAGGAAACTAACTTTAACCAGGAATATTTCGTGGGCAATTAATTTTTTAAAACACTGAAACAAAATTGTGTTGTTTCATCTTTTAAGAGTCGAGAAACAGGCAAAAGGTGACTCTATCGCTTTCAGATTGGAAACAAGCATGAAAGGACAAGCGCTTGATGATATTTTAAAATTCAATGAGTCAGAAAAGATAAAAATGACTACTCTAGAACTCTAGGCAAAGGGACGTGTACCAGATATCCGTGAACTCCAATATACACCTTGGTTTCAAAATGAAAGAGAAATCAACCAAGGACTTGACCGACAAAGGTGCAATCGGTCGCTATGTCCGGTGTATCATGGGTATAAGGCGGCAGACTCGGCTTCCTATGGATAAATGATAGAAACCTAGTGGGGTCTCCCTTTATATACGCAACTAGATGTGAGCACAAAACCAGATAAGTGTCATTTAAAGCCAAAAGGCGAACAACAGCTACTAGTTTTAACACGCCGGAACACTTCACTAGCCTAGACCTCTAGATATTTTGTTAATGTTTCAATGTTGCCTGAATGTAAATTGAATAAATTTTAGATTTGATCTTCAATTATGTTTCAATTTTCAAGCCGTACCGAATTTTATGTCTCAAAAATCCTCTTAATGCACACTACATACCACAATATATCACTTTGTTCGATGAATAGCTAACTTCGGGAAAGTTGAGAGCTTTCACACAATAAAAAAATGATCACAAAACAACCACTATAGTCTCTAATGCACTCTAATGAAACTAAAAGCTTTTCCTTTAGAGTTATATAACACTAATAACGCAGAAAAGTTTTCAATTTTCACTAACTAATCAAAAGCAAAGAGATTTGTTTTTTTTGTATTTTCAATGTTTTAAGAGCAAAATGCACTAAGCAAAATTGAAAACTAATGGAGAGATCAATTCGAGAAATGATAGCGAAAGAGTAACGACAAGCAAGTTCACTCAATACAAAACACACAATCGGACCTCAAACTGATGGAGAAATCCCTCAGATTAAAGAGGAATCCCAAAGACTCATATGAACCATGTAATCTAGGCTCAAAATGAGACAAAGCGAAACTCAAATGAGAAAGAGAGAAATCACTCAAATAATGCAATAAAACAATGGGAAACCACCAAACAAATGCAAATAAGAAACAACGAAGTTGACTGGACAAATGAAAACCAAAAACTCCCATGGGAGGCTTAGCACACTATAGCACCTAGATGCCCTAGGGCTAGAATGTAAAACCGATAGTAGAGGGCAAACAACCAGAGGATGGAGGTTAAACATATTCAACCAAGACTTGATGACACTCAGGCAGTCGAAAAAAAGACACCAAAACCAAAAATCAAGCTCAAAAATCTCAGAAAGAAGAAAAATCTAGCACCACACAGGATTGGCGTGACTGTCTAGCTGTAACTAGCACCAGAACAGGACTAGTGTGGGGGATGAACTAGAAACAAGCGCCAGTTGGCACAACTGTTAGGGAAAAAACCGCGCCAGTCGATTTTACTAATGAAAAAAATAAAAAAGAGACAACACGGAGCAGATCAGGTATGGTGAGGCTAAACAGAGGTTTAACACTAGAAAAAGGTGAACCAGAAGAGTTGATCAAGCAAACAAAGACCAAAATCAAGAGAAAAGACAAGACAAACTCCAATCAATGTCTCCCCAGTGGAGTCACCAGTTTTTTGGAGAGGTAAATCCCCTCTACGAACAGAGGCGATCCCTACTAGCCCAGATTAGGTCTAGCAACAATAGAGTCACACTAAGACGCAGGTTCCTAGTTACAAAAGACCAAAATGTGACAAGAGGCCTACCTTAAGTCTCACGCTATCGTTGCTTGGAGAGAAGATGGTGCTTCCATCCCTCGCTTCGGCAGATCACAATTCTCCCACTTAGCACATTCGAACACCTGCACATACATGACGAAACAACACACAACGTAAAACCTAATATATGCAACCATATATCAGTCAGAGAAGATATAATTCATAACATAAGACATGAACATATGAATGGAACCATAATCAAAGTTGCTTATTATTAATCACAACCAAAGAAAGGTGCAACTTGAGCTCTGACGTTGGATCTTCCTTCGGTGGGTCAACAGTGGAGCACGTCTCAATGAAGTTCGTCCGGTATGGGACAAGGCTCTCTCTCTTCGGCTTGGCTCTTAGAGGTTGTCTGGCGATAGTCTCCTTACTACTGATTCAGCTCTATTCAGGCTAGCTTGCAAAGGGAAAATGGCAAGCTTATATAGATGGTGGAAGGGGAGTTTGGATCCCTACAATGGTGGGATTGGCCCTATCCTCAAGGAAGTTTCCATGATAGGTGGAAAACCACTTCCCCTACATGGAGATCCAGAGCCAAACCTCCCAACTCATTTAAGAGACTCGTTCAAGAGTTGGCTGGAATCAAAATTCTTCCATTTATTTTTAAAAAACAATCCTTATTAAGCTTGGCGTGAGTAATACACTGGGACAGAGCACCAATTTGTGTCCCACTTTGGTGGATTTCCCCCATTGGCGCGAGGGCTGAACTGGCTGGTTGCGCCAAGGAAACAAGGTCTATTTTTAGGTTTTTTTACAGAAAAATGTCTTTAGAGGAATGATTTTCCTTGTCAAGGGGGATGCCATGAAAGTGGTTTTAGGTCATGTCACTTCTCACAGGTCACGGAATAAGCCCTCCAATGTGCGGGGCGGGGAATTGCAGGGACGGTGACAAATTACTTTGTAACACCTAGTAGCACTTTACCCTTAGTAGGAGGCATTCCTAACTCTTACATCAGCATCGGTACAAGTCTTCTAAAGACATCTTCCCTGATGGGTTTTTTTCCTCTCCCACTTCCTGAGGTTCGACACACGATTTCAATGATATCCATCATCTCGGATGGCTATATCAATCCTTGGATCCTACCAGAGCCTTCAAAAATTGATTCCTACGGAGATCAGATGCCACTATCACTGAATGAGTTGGCTTATCAAGCCATCCAATCAACATCCGAACCCTCCACTTCTTTGGTTTCAACCAATGGTATGACCCTCTCGCCCACCATAGTTCCTTCTAAGGATATTCTTGATGAATTCCTACCTATGGACAAAGCTATCCAAAATATCGTGTCTCTAGAGGAACGACCTTTGGGAGAGCTTCATCATCGTGCTTCAATGCCTAATTTGGATGTGACCACTATCCAAATCCCATCTTTCGACCCACCTGATATCGTTCCCTCTACTTACATGATTATTAAAACTATCGATGCAAAAGGGAACATGGGAAAAATTTCTAAGACTATGCTCATAGATATCTCGGTCAAAAAAGGTATCGTGGAAAATATACAGATTAGATCGGATTGCAGTCTCGAGGAAATTGCATGCTTCACATCCCTTTTTAAAGAGTTCCGCGATGTTTTTGCTTGGTCTTACAACAAAATTCCCAACATAGATCCTTCTATAGTTGAGCACGAAATCCAGATTTATGACAATGCCAAACCAGTCTGGTAAAGGCTTCGACCTATCCACCCTCGCAAAGCAGCAACTCTCAAGACATAAGCTGAAAAAATCTTACACGTTGGTTTCATCTATCCCGTTCCTATGATGGAATGGGTATCAAATCCGGTTCCCATAGATAAGAAACAAGGCACCATCTGAGTCTATGTTGATTATTTTGATTTGAATGCCACTTTTCCAAAAGACAATTATCCTACCCCGTTCATATATCATATCCTTGACGATTGTGCCAGATGCGAATCTTTCTCCTTTATGGATGGATTTTTGGGATATAACTAGATAGCGATTAAAAAGGATGACCAACATAAAACCTCCTTCATTTGTGCTTGGGGCACATTTTCATATCATAAACTCCCATTTGGTCTCAATAATGTGGGAGCAACGTTTCAAAGGGCCATGGACTATGCATTTCATGATATCAAACACATTGTAAAAGCTTACTTGGATAATCTTCTGGCTCACTCCAAGAAACGAGCCCATCACCTTGCACATCTTAAAGAAATATTTACTCAGTGTAGGTTCTACAACATACATCTGAATCTACACAAGTGCGTATTTTTTTTGAGTCTAGATGTCTTCTTGGTTTCATTGTCTCCAAGACAGGATTAGGGTTGCTCCCAACAAGGTTAAGGCAATCATTAAATTACCTATGCCACAATCCATTCTGCAACTCCAACGTTTACAAGGGAAGGAAAACTTCTTACATCATTTCATCATAAAATATGTCGAGATGACGAAAGGCTTCATGCACTTACTCAAGAAAGGGGTACCGTGTCTATGGGATGATTAAGCTTAACTGTCGTTTGACACCTTGAAATGAGCACTCATTTCCGCCCCACTTCTTAGTGCCCCCAACTATTCGCGTGACTTTCTCCTCTACCTGACAGTCTCACCATCCTCACTAGGCATGGTTTTGGTTCAAGTTCATGATGATGACAGTGAGCATGTGATTTATTATCTGTCAAAAGGTCCCATTGGAACTAAATTACAATATTCACATGTGGAGGAGAAACTATCTCTCGTGGTGGTTTTCATTGTCACCTGCCTCTGACACTATATATTGCTATGGTACACTACGGTAATTTCATTGGAGAATCCCATGCAATACATCTTGTCTTATCAGATTATTGGAGGAAAATATTCCAAATGGATTTTAATCCTCCTTGTAATATTCCCAATTAGCCACTACTACTTGGAATATTATAACTGCTCCATTTTTTAAATAAGAAGTATGGAAGACAATAAAACATATCCCAGTGTGAAAAGGGATTGGATTCAGAGGACAAAATAAGGCACTTTGGTGTGATAGAAGGGAAAAGCAATGAGCTAGATCCAGTTGACCAAGTCAACAGTGCTATCACAAGAGGAGGGAAAGCTACTAGGGCAGTGCAGTTTTGAAAGGGGAATCTTCTCAAGGAAGTCACATCACTAATGAGTGGGGTCCGGGATGGGAAAGCTCACCAAGGATAAGAAGGAGGAGATAGCAGCAAAGAAGGCATTCATTATTCATCTTTTTTTTGTTCTTATGACTGATTGCAAGCTTCAGCTATTTAGTCAGAGTTGCAACACTGTTTAGTGCAAAGAATTCTCATGTGGGAATTCCATCTTTACCTTTGGTCTAGCTAATTGGGAGATCTAAGGAGGAGGTAATGAGCTTAATTTTCGTCATTTTTCTTGAGGATATCCATTCTGCATCACATACAGTGCAGTTACCTCCAGTAACTGCGTCATTTCTGCAGTAGCAGTAGCAGCTGGGTGAAACCCTCTTGTTTTATGCTTGTTTTGGAGGAGGAGGTGTCTATTTCAGATTAAATTTAGTATTTTCTAATATAGAGTTGCTGGGTACAATGTTATTTTCTGCAGTGCTGCATCTTTTGTTGCTATTTTTCCGGAAACCCTTGCCGGGGTGTTCTGATGTGCTTGTAAAAGAGGCCAAAACTATTATTTGTTATTCCATGATTAATAAAAGCTCTATATCTCTATGGAACCATCCTTTTATGTATATTTCATAATAAAAATTACGTTGTTGCAGTCTTCAGCAGTTCTATTTTATAAAGTTGCGGGATTGGGTTGTTTTTAAGCATATATGAGCTGGGGAGATCTACTTAATCTAGCTAGGATGATTTGTTTCTGATTCCATTCTACATTTAAGCTACATATAGTATATATAAGCTGATCCATGTTCTGTGTTTTTATTGCATGGTTTTCCTTATATAGCGTCCTCATTGGAGATATTTTTAAAATTCCTGAAAAGGAATATTACAGTGGTATCAAAGCTCTGCTCTTGGCTCAGCTTGTGGGGGAGATTTATCTTCAGCATTAAGGAGGAAGACATTTCGAATCTCCTACTTCAAACCCTGCAGAACATTACAAGGGACCTCAAGGAGATGAGACATGAAGGGGATTCTATAGGGTTTTTCCATGAGGCAAGCACCAACACTGCAAATGGCATGGGGCATTCAGCTGCATCACAACGCTCTACCATCCCTTCATTTCTAACTGGGGGAGACAAGGAGGGAACCCTGGGAGAATATTTTGAGGAATATGAACTCCAATCTCAAGGGTTCAAGAAGCACTTGAGCTTTCAGGAGTTTTGATGGATCAAGGATGGGAGGAGGATTAATCCTCATCGGAAGGAGGAGAACTTGATGCAGGGATCAGACCTACAGTCCAGTATGGTAGGGTTCTTCTTGCCCACATTTGATGGGACACCTAAGTGCACAACCAAGGTTTCGGTGGAGAATTTGGACACATACTTCAAGCTCAATGAGGTTTCGGAGATAGAAGCCATCAAGATAGCTACACTACACCTACAAGGGGAAGATCAAGAATGGTGGTTCATGGACTGACCACACTTGGGCATCATCATATCATTCATACTTATCTTTCACCAAGAAGCTAGTGGATAGGTTTGATCCAAGAGATCCGGAAGCCCACTTTTCCAAGTTAACCAAGCTCAAGAAAGAGGGAGATCTTGAGGATTATATTGTTGAGTATTTGCAGCTTTCAGTGATGGTATCCAACCTCACTATGAGCAAGAAGGTATGCATGTTTATGAATGGGATGGCTGAACCATTGCAAGGGTTGGTCAAATCCATTAAACCAACCACACTCCTTGAAGTTGTGGAGAAAGCTAGAGATCTACAACACATCTTGCCCGGGGCAAGAACCTTTTTGCAACAAGAGACTTACTCAAGACCAAGGAAGAAAATCCATGTTCGGGATTTGGAGGGAGAATGTGTTGCAAGAAGGGCACATCATGTCAAGACCTTCTACAAGAAGGATGTCAGCATTGTAAAATCCATGGAAGACTTTACTCGAAGAAGCGGAGATATTGCAGCGTTAAGAGGAGTCCCAAAGTATCTAACCTTGAGAGTTAGAGGTACTATCATGGGGCAAAGAGTTTCTGTGTTGATAGATAGTGGAGCCACTCATAATTTTATTGATGCACAGCTAGTACAAAGGAGAGGAATCCACATGGAGGAGTTTGAGGGATTTTTAGTTTCGGTCCCAGGAGATATGACCCTGCAATGTGACAAGTATGTTCCAGCACTAACCATTACTATGGGGACCTATACATTGATAGACCACCTCTTTGTGGTAGACATTCTAGACACCAATTTCATATTGGGAGTCCAGTCATAAATAACTCTTGGGAGAGTTACCATGAACTGGAGAACCTTGGAGATGGAATGGACAGGAGAGAAGGATGGCCAACAACAAAAGATCAAGGGTATAAACACATACCCCCCTCAGGTTGTTTCAACACACAGGATGGAGGCAAATCTGTGTAGAGGGGATGTTGAATGGGCAGTGGAGCTGCATATATCAGAGGTGAAGGGCAAGGATTCACTAGTGCATCCAGATGTTCAGGATCTCTTGGACCAATATTCTATAGTATTTGGAGATATCCCACCAAGGAGACCTCCTGACCGATGGTTTGAATACACCATTGAATTGGAACAAGGGATCCAAGAAATAATCACCACTCTTTATAGGCACCCCAAGGCTTATAGGGATGAGATTGAGAGAGCCATCCAAGAGCTGCTAGCTCTAGGACACATCCGGCCTAGTACTAGTCCTTTTTCTTCCTCTATGGTTTTGGTAAAGAAGAAATATGGCACACTGAGGATGTGCATTGGTTACAGGGCCTTGAACAAGAAGACTATGAAGAACATGTACCCTATACCCAGGATCAATAAACTCATGGATGAGTTTAGGGGATCTAAATACTTCTCCAAGATTGATTTGAGATCTGGGTATCATCAAATCAAGGTGAGCGAGAAAGATATCCCCAAGACAGTGTTCGGATGTCACTATGGGAATTTTGAGTTTTTGGTAATGCCCTTTGGATTGACCAATTATCCAGCAACTTTCCAATCCTGCATGAACTACATCTTCCGTGGTCATTTGAAAAAGTTTGTATTGGTATTCTTTGATGCTATTCTTATCTACAACCACACTTCGGAGGAGCACTTGCAGCATATTGAGACAATTTTACATATCCTCAAGGAGCACTACTTCTATGCCAAGCTCTCCAAATGTGAATTTAGCCTCATAGAGATGTTGTATTTGGGGTGCATCATAGGAGTGGATGGAGTGAGGGTACATGAGGAGAAGATCCAGGCTATCAGATATTGGCCTGAACCTAGGAATGTTACAGAACTTAGAGGGTTTGTGGGCATATGCACTTATTATCGGAAGTTTGTGAAAGGATTTTCACAACTAACAACACCACTCACAGACTTGAAAAAGAAGGGAGCTTTCCATTGGACACCTACAGCACAGAGGGATTTTGATAAGCTTAAAGAGGTAAGGAGTGGTTGTCCTATTTTGGTTTTACCTGACTTTTCTTAACCTTTTGTGCTAGAATGTGATGCATCAGGTGAAGGTATTGGGGCAGTCTTGATGTAAGGTGGGCATCCTATAGCCTTTGAGAGAAGGAAGCTGCTCCCTCATGAGAGGTTATACCTGATCTATGATAAAAAAATGTTGGTTATCATGCACGCATTAGCCAAATTCCGGCAATAATTGGTGGGGAATAAGTTCAAGGTGAAGAGTGATCATAATAGTCTTAGATTCTTCCTTGAACAGAGACAATTCCAGGAGAGACAACAGAAGTGGGTGAGAAAAATCCAAGCTTATGATTTTGACATAGAAAATGTCAATGGAAAGAGAAATGTAGTAGCTGATGCACTATCCAGGAGGCCGACATCGTTATCTTTGAGGGGCATGGACGCAGATTGGAAAGCTCAACTTTTAGTTGAGTATTCCAAAGATGACTCTGCATGTGAGATACTTGATGGGGTGGTATGAGATGAGAGGTTTAGAGTGATGGATGAGGTTATCTATTACCAGGACCAGATCTTCTTGGCTAATAATTCCAATATCAAGTTGAAGATCTTATTGGCATCACATGATTCCCCACTTGCTGGGCATCAAGGTTTCACAAAGAATTATAGAGTTATCTGAGAGAGATTCTCATGAAAGGGTCTCAAGGAGGATGTGCTCTGACATGTCAGAGAGTGCACCATTTTTCAATAGAACAAGGGAGAACACACTCACCCTGCTGGGTTATTGCATCCACTACCTATTCCAGATGGGAAATGGGAAAGTATCTCTATGGACTTCATCACCGGCTTATTAGCAGTGTAGGGTAAGGACTGTATCTTTATTGTTGTTGATAGACTAACAAGGTACTCTCATTTATTTTCCATTTCTGCACATTATACTACCTCGCAGGTATCTGAGCTCTTCTTCAGAGATGTATTTAGACTGCATGGTCTCTCGAGGACCATAGTGAGTGATCAAGACAATTGCTTCATCGGTGGCTTTTGGCAGGAACTTTTCCGGTTAGTGGGGTTTGATTTGACTCCAAGCCCTAGCTATCATCGCCAAACCAATGGAAAAACCAAGATAGTGAACAAGTGGCTATAAAGATGCTTGATGAACTATGTGGTAGGGCAGTAGAGAGCTTGGCTGCATTGGCTCCACTTGGGAGAGTATTGTTACAACACTACTCACCATATTTCTATTGGCATGACTCCATTCAGAGCCTTATATGGGTATAAGGCACTCTCATTTGCTGATGTTATATTATAGGCAAGTAAAGATCCAAGGGAAAAGGAATGGATTCATGAGAACCAGGACATAATCAGGGCACTCAAAGACAACATTGCCACTGCCCAGAACTAGCAGAAGATGTATGTAGACCATGGTCGGAGAGAAAGACAATTTGAGGTGGGAGATCTTGTCTATCTGCATCTTCTGCCTTACAAACATTCCACACTCAAGGAGAAGGGAGTTGAGAAGCTCAAACCACGTTTTTATGGGCCATATAGGCTGGTCAAATGTATCGGTAAGGTAGCATATGAGTTGGAGCTTCTTAAGGGGAGAAATATCCATAACATCTTCCATGTCCCTTGCCTCAAGAAGGCCATTTGGAGGAATGTAGTTTCCAACATGGATATCCCCCCCTATTGATTATGATGGCCACCTAATCTTGCAGCCAGAAGCAATATTAGGCACAAGGGAGAGGCAGCTGAGAGACAGAGTCATCAAGGAATATCTGATTCGATGGAGAAAACTACCAGATGAGGATGCCACTTGGAAGGGAGAGAAGACCTTGCAACATCCTTCTTTATTGTTTCTTGTGAGCAAGAAACTTTTGAGCAGGGAGGACTATAATATTCCCAATTAGCCACTGCTATTTGGAATATTATAACTTCTCCATTTTTGAAATAAGAAGTAGGGAAGACAATAAAACATATCCTAGTGTGAAAAGGGATTGGATTAGGAGGAAAAATTAAAGCCACTTTGGTGTGAAAGAAGTGTAAAGAAATGAGCTATATCTAGTTGACCAAGTCAACAGTGATGTTTTGAAAAGGAAATCTTCTCAAGGAAGTCACATCACCAATGAGTGGGGTCCAGGGTGGGAAAGCTCACCAAGGATAAGAAGGAGGAGATAGCAGAAAAGAAGGCATTCATTATTCATCTTTGTTTTGTTCTTATGACTGATTGTAAGCTTCATCTCTTTAACTAGAGTTGCAGCACTGTTTAGTGCAAAGGATTCTCATGCAGGAATTCCATATTTACCTTTGGTCTAGCTGATCGGGAGATCTAAGGAGGAGGTCCTGAGATTAATTTTCATCATTTTTATTGAGAATATCCATTTGTCATCACATACAGTGCAGTAACCTCTAGTAACTACATCATTTCTGCAGTAGCAACATTAGTTGGGTGAAACCCTCTTGTTTTATGCTTGTTTCGGAAGAGGAGGTGTCTATTTCACTCCGAGAGGTCTATTGAGGGAGGCCTTGGGAAAATTTGTTTATTATTTATCTATTTAAGATTACATTTAGTATTTTCTAATATAAATTTGCTCAGTACAACTTTATTTTCTGCAGTGCTGCATCTTGTGTTGCTATTTTGTCGGAAACCCTTGCCGGGGTGTTCCGATGTGCTTGTAAAAGAGGCCAAACCTCTTATTTATGATTCCATGATTAATGAAAGCTACAAATATTTATGAAAACATATTTTTCTATAGATTTCATAATAAAAATTACGTTTTTGCAGTCTTCAGCAGTTCTATTTTATAAAGTTGTGAGATTGGGTTGTTTTTAAGCATATATGAGCTGGGGAGATCTGTTTAATGTAGCTAGGATGATTTGTTTCTAATGCCATTCTATATGTAAGCTAAATAAAACATGTATAAGAGGATCCAAGTCCTGTTCTGCATTTTTATTGCATGGTTTTCCTTATACAACGTCCTCATTGGAGATATTACAGAAATTCCTGAAAAGGAATATTACACTCCAACAGTTTGATTTTGTTTTCATTGCTTCCAAAGCAAAGAAATCTCTAGTCTTCACCAAATTACTGTCGAACCTTTCCAGAATCAACCTAGAAGAAGTAGCTCATGATCCATTTCTTGATGAATCTGTCTATATGGTCAATTCTTTTGATCCTTGGTATGGGGACATTTTGGTCTACCTCCGAACTCAACAGTTCCGCCCAACTCTCACGTCAGACGAATGCATCACATTTGTCACCAATATAAACACTACCTCATGCTAAACAATAATCTATATCGTTGTGGTGTCGATACAACTCTTCAAAGTTGTCTGACTCTTAACAAGGAAGAACAAATTTTAAATGACTTTCACGCTGGGGCGTGCAGTGGTCATCTTTCTAGCATAGCTACTGCCAAGAAAATATTGCGTGCAGGATACTATTGGCACACTTTCTTTAAGAATGTGTCACATCAGCCCAGAAGTGCCATCTGTGTAAGATTTTTATGAGGAAAATGCACGCCCATCCTACCCCTCTTCATCTGGTTATCTCTGTTGTTCCTTTCGATAAATGGGGAATAGATTTCATCACATGAAATCCAACCTCTATTGATGGAAATAACTACATCACAGTTGTGGTCGACTACTTCACAAAATGGGCTGAAGCCACCCCCACTTTTCGGGTTGATGGAGAAATCGTCGCTCCCTTCCTATTCAATTAGGTCATCTTCTGTTTTGGTGTACCATGCTCAATTGTCACAGATCATGGTTCACACTTTCAGAACCAAATAATGACAGAGTTAACTTCCATGCTTGATTTTCGACAAGACCAGTCTTCATCCTACTATTCACAAGCTAACGGTCAAGTCGAAGCCGTAAATGGTGTCCTCAAGACCATGATTGATTGGTTAGTTGACAATCATAAAACCACATGGCATCAGAAAATATACCCCATGTTATTGGCATACAAAACATTAGTGAAGACTGCTACAGGCTTCACGCCATTCCAACTAGCATTCGATCTGTAAGAATTTCTTCTAATTGAGTGTGAGATTTCATCACTTAAGCTACTTGTTGAACTCCTACCCGGTACCACTACTGAAGAAGAGCACTTGATCTCGCTCGATCAATTGGAAGAAACTCATTGAGATGCCACACTGGCACTCCAAGCTCACAAGCTCCAAGTAAAATCTCAATATGAAAAATCTATCAAGGCTTGTTCTTTCTAAGAAAGCGATCTCATTCTACTCTACGATCAAAGACATGACCTCTTCGGGGCAGGAACACTTCAACCATTATGGTTTGATCCTTACGTCATCATGAAAGTCCTTTAGAAAGGAGCCTATGAACTTCAGGACTATAATTTGATTCCACTCACTGATCCCCGCAATAGGCTCTATCTGAAGAAGTATTTCACCTAGTGTCCCACTGGGCATATGCTTTGTAATTTTATGTATATAAGTTTTGTTTTTTTTTTGTCTAGATATTTTGGGTTTTTGAGTGTTTTTTCTCATATAGGATCTCTTCTTTTACACATATTTCTTCATCATCCTTTCCATACATTGGATACGATGATGGTGCTAGTCATCACACACGACACATTGCATCAACTACTTCGGTCCTCTATAGTACACCTAAGTCAAAACTACTTGGTTCCGAGTGAATCTTTCTTGGCGATGCCACCAAGAATATTTCTAAGTAGATGTCGGTGATACAACTCCTCACGGAAGTTGCATCTCACGGCATGTCCAATCTGCTGGTCATGTTAGATTCCCAGATAGTCGTTATGCATTTGAACAATTTCTATCATGTCTGTCATCCAGTCTTATTATGTTATTACTTAAGGGTACTACTTCTGGAACACCAATTTCAATTCATTAATTTTGAGCACAATCCTAGAAAATCTAATACATTAGCTTTTTGATTGGAAAATTATGTGTTAGATTGGCATTTGTCGCATTTATTATAGAAATATTCATACATGAGTGTATATTTTTCCATCATAAAAAATTCATAAAAATTAAAAAATACAAGATCAAAATCGCCAAAATATATATATATATATATATATATATATATATGTATGTATATATATGTTGTGTCCATTCAAGTTACATCAAAAAAATATTCAAAACTTGGGTGTTTTACAAAAATTGGCTTTGCTTAGCCTCACTCTGACATCTATAGATGTATCAACGAATCCTATTGAGCCTCGTGCTCATGGTAGCAGATAACTTCTCAGGCTAACCTCTTCAGAGCCACCAATAACCTCTCCAACACACCCACTGTGTGTCATTGTAGGTGAATGGGGATCTCCCTCATGGGAAGAGGCAGCACACCCATGCTCAATCCTTCGAGGTTCCTTGAAACCTCATGCAAACTGTGTGCATCATTAACCTCATAGGCGGCTGCTACGACCTCTGCTAGTGCTCCAGCCCTAGGTAGCTACATTCCTTGCCATGCATAAAGAGCAGCTCTGACTTGATGGATGGGTGCCACATATGTGTCAAGCAATAAGCTTCATGTCAAAATATTTTTCACCCATTGAACCAAAAAAAAATGCATAAACATTCAAAAGACAAAAATACTTAGAACCGATTGTCTTCCTTCTTACCATATGGACCCCACTAAGTGTCAGGTGGAAGTCTCATCTCCAGATCTCCTGTGTAGTTCATCCTTACATATGGATAATCTTCGATCATGAGGATTTGGCCATTTAGCCACTCAAATAATGCATCATCAAAGAAATGAAGGATTAGACCCTCTCCATTATATGGCATCAAAGTAGATGAACGACCTTGTCTAGGATCTTGTGGTCCCATAACATCCGTGATCATCCTCAGCCTTATGACGGGCTCTTGCTCTAGTATAAAGGAAATTATCAGTGTAAAAAACCCAAACTTTCGTTGGGACCGGGTATTACTTGATGTTAGTTCTTTTTGAACCCGACAAGAAACACCTTCACACCAGTCAAAAACCTATGGCTGCATGCAATCCAGCACCAATAATACCTGGGCCTTGGTGGCCACGTGATGAATCTTGGTCCTCACCAAGCGAATGATCATCCACAAAAGAGACCTCATTGGAATCGAGGCCACCTGTGCTATAGGAATCTGATTTCTTACCGTAATAGTATTTTTCATGCAGTGAGCCTATATCAATCCTATAGTAGTGTGGGGATCAGCTCTCAAACCTGTCAGATTGGGCCTCAGTCCTCTGCATGACAGGTCAGTCAGAAAGTATATGCCATCCTTCTCAATCGAGAGTTCATGACCCCCGATGTGAAATACATGTTGCTGCTCAACCCACTGCTCGATTATCCAGCTCAGAAGGTCTTCCTTCCCCCTCATAATCTCTAACCGGGCATACTTCAATAAACCAAATCTTCGGAGAAAAAGAAAAGTATCTGAATCAGTGACCATTTCATGTTCTTCCCATTTTCTCTCTCTCTCGCGCCAAATACTCATGGTAATAGATTCACACCTACACAAAGCAAGTTTCCAATGGATTAGTTTCAGACAGAAACAATTCAGGATTGAGAAAGCCATGGTTAAAATTTGTTTCGGCTGGCTAACGTGGGCCCCAGTGCAGAACAGGGTGTGATAATGCATTGTCCCTTAATGGGCAGTGCATGTAACGTGACCCTAGCACTCGACACCCGCATTAACTGCCTAAATTTTTTAGGGCCTGCTAAAAATCCATTTTTCAGCCATAAAAAACAATTAAAATTCCAATGGAGAGAAAGATTAAGGCTTAAGATATTAGCTAGAACTGGCGAAATGGAAAACCATTGCTCAGATCTCCCACCATTGACAACATAATTTTCACCTGTTTTTTCGCTCCAGAGCTCTTTCACCACACTCAAACATTGAAAATGAAGGTTTGTTGCCTTCTTGTAGACATTCTGGTGGTATGACTCACTTAGCTAGTCTGCTAAAATTGGTAAAATTTCGCTATTTTTGGTCACAACTATTGGTTTTTCAAATTCACCAATGCTCTAATGATTTGTTAATTTTCATGTGCATATTTGACCGTGTTCGACCCGGAACTAGCCTTCTTTTTAGGGACTTTTTCTAGCTCGTAAAACTAAAAAAATCCGGAGTTTCCTTCATTGGGATCATTAAACTACCACGATGAAGAACTATGAGCCATTCTTTTCCTTCTTTTTCTAGCTCGTTAAAAAACTAAAAAATTAATCGAGTTTTTCTCTCTCGAACTCGTTAAAATTGCATGAAGAGGGTCGATTTTTTCTTCGTCTGACTCATTAAAACTTCACAAAGAACATTGAGTATAAATCTCCACGTACTCATAAAATAATGAGGTAGATGTCCATTGAACATAGGTCTATCACTTTATCCAGATTCAATGGACTAACTTACAGAAAAGGAACTTTTTCGGCCATACTATTCTCCCTTTTTCATGCCTTCTTATCAAACATGACAAAGTTACCCCCGTGAAGTTGTCTTTTATGATGTTTTTCAGACTCCCTAAATATGAAAAGATCACCGAGTTTACCCGTCTTGACTCATTAAACTTAATCAGATGGGTAAATTGTTTGACAAGGTGGATAATTATTATGTTATTCTTTGAAACCTGATTGGTAATAAAAAATTTTGAACATGGCACTTCTTAGAAAATTCACTCACAATTAGCCAAATCCTACCATTCTATGAGTTTAGCCTTCGTATGTCAATGCCCCTGGATTGGTGAATCCTGACACTCTTTTGTGTTCACAAGCCTAAGCTACCTGGTACCTTGTTTCTGTGCCTTCTATTGTTGAAGAAGATACCGCTATCTACTTCTTCGTGTATCAGCGAAGCCATCATATGCCAGCAATCAGTTTTCATCTTCATTCACTGCCATTTTCTTTTGACTATCTTCAAAACGAAATCATATTTTCCCTTTTCGTGTCGACTAATGTAGGATGCCCCATTTCCTACCTTTCGATAGATCTCTTCCTATCGACTTCAACATCTTATCTAGGAAGTTGACCCAGAAACACATTAGTACCCAGGAACTTGCAGACCTTAGTGGCAGGTTACCTTGTGTTTGATTGGGGGTTCTCATCACTTTCTCCCAGTTGAATGAGTCTACGAGTGTTCAACATCAGCACCTTTTATTCACACTCACTAGATTGTACTATGCATCTTGGGGACCATCATTGTTATCGGTGGCCACCCTCGTGTCTGTTAACAGTTTTCATCGTTGATTGGTAATCAGAAGATTTCCCACATGTTTTAATACAAATCCTTCATTCACATTTGTGTAAATATGAAATTTAGTGAAGCGACGACCAAGCCCTTGGCTTGAAGCTTACATCATTTCAGCTGTGTTTTCTCTCCCAAGCTATGATATTGTTTTCAGAGAGATCTTGTCATATTGATCCTTTCATGACACAAGTTTCCACATTGTGCTTATCGGTGTACATACTGGTCATATCTCTTTCTAGAGAAATCATTTTTATACAACTACTGAGCATGGGAATGCCTAACTTAGGAAAGATACTTATATTTCTGACATATGTTGTTGTTTCAGGTTTTACTTAATCCTCCAACTCCTCCCACTCTACTACACATATTATAAACTATTTTGGCCATAATCTTCGCCTCTGATCTCACACTTTAGGGGGCATCTGTTACAGGAAAAATGACCTCCCCATCAGCTCAGAGGATAAGGAAACATGGAACGAAGAAAATGACCTAGATAGAGACCCATTTTTCCAAGGTAACGCACCCTAGAGGCATCCAGGTCCATTTATAACGCATCCTAGCCCTTCAAAGGGATCATTAGTGCCTAGGATAACACTCTATCTTTCCTAAGGGGAAATGTTACCCATGTTTTCATGAAGAGAGGGAAAAATCCCGTGGAAAATGACTCACATTTCTTGTTTTTTCTCAAAAGGAGTCAATCCAAAAGAAGCAGCTTGCAATGCATGCCTCCTATTGGACGTTTCTAACACAACTGGGCATCTATAGAGGGAAAAAGCAAGGAAAGGAAAGGAAACATCATGATTTTTCCCCATTCAAACTGATTGAGACGATTGGCAAGGTTTGTCCTCCCCAATTCCTATAAATTGGAGGCTTGGGCTCTTGGTAAAAGGACAAAGGTTTGATCGTGTGCAGAGCAGAGATTTATTATTGAGAGTGAGACTTAAGGATTGGCAGGGTTCATTGAGAACTCTTTTCCAAAGTATCATTACACTCGGAGATAGAGGAGAGAGAGAGAGGAGTCAGAAGACCGAGGAAGGCTTGGTTCAATCAACAATTATAATCTTCCTTCTCATATATTAATAGAACTGTATCTGTTTTGTCTATTTGATGATTCAGTGTCATACTTATTGTTTATTTTTCTATGAAGCATGATATAAATGGCTGAGATTTTCATAGTTTAATGCTTATTATATGCTTGTTTAATTTATAGTAAGCGATACCACTGTGAATATTACACATGTGCTTTGTTTTTTTTTGCAGGATCTAGACTTGGACCCGGTGAGGAAGGACTTTGGCCATGCTGCTTAGCACTCTCTAATAGATCTGCTATCTACAAAGAGGAATTCAGCCATGTCGATTATGCATTAGTATAAACATGTCTGAAATATCTTTGTAACTATACAACTAATCTGACTGTCTGCCTTGAGCACAGGGAAGCGCAAAGAGGGACTTACATCAGATACCACCCATGCATTTTACCCCTAAGCATAATGCAAGTTATCAACTAATAGTAGAAACCAAAATCTACACTGAAATCAATGCATCCAGTGCAAGGAATCAAATATAATTAGAAATCTGCATCTATAGTAAAATCAATGCATGTACTGCAAGCAATCAAATAAGATTAGAAATCACCAACTACCTTGAAATCAATGCATCTAGAGCAAGCAATCAAATAGACTTAGAAATTAATATCTAAACTAAAATAAACACATCTAGTGCGAACAATAAAATATAATTAGAAATCAATATCTACACTGAAATCAATGCATTAGTGCAAGCAATCAAATAGGATTATAAATCATCATCTACACCGAAATGAATGCATATATTACAAGAAATATTTTTCCTTCTCTCCCCCCTCCATAAATATCTATATTTCCCTCCATCACTCTTTCTTTGTCTCTCTATCTCACCCCCAATTCCACACTCTCTCTCTCCATATCTATCTATCTCTCTCTACCTCTCTCTATCTCTATCTTCTTCTCTCTCTTCACCTCGCATCTATATCCCAAACATACACACACACGCTTTCCATATATATCTATCTCTCTCTTCTTCCCTCTCTTCAACTGTCATCTCCCTTTGCTTCTCCTTTGTCTCTCTATATCACCCCTGAAACATACACAATATTTCTCTATATCTATATATCTCCCTCTCTATTCCCCTTCAATCTCTTCCCCCGTGTGCTCTTTATCTCCCTTATCTCTCCCTAGCTCTCTCCACCTTTCTCATTATATATTTTATTTATTTATTTTATTTTTACTCAATATAAAATAAAGCATCGTAAAATCATGAGTCATCCTTTATTGCTTTTCCAGTTTCACATATATGAAGACATAATAGTTTATATTTTGAAATATTAGAAACAAATACCCACCATAATAACCAACATAGTTTATTTTAGCTATTTTATTCATGAAAAAAAAATTTATGTTCTCATCCCAGGTCAATGTATTTATGCTTTGGATTATAGCCATGTGCTTAGTAAACACAACCATGTACACTTACTAAAAAGATGGGTAGCAAGACTATCCATTTCTATTTCAGATTGTTTGGCCTTTATCAACTACTGCAGACCCAAATAAAATATCACTACTACATAAAGGGGGGTTTTAAGACAATATTTAAGACAATTTTTGGGTAAATTGTGTTAATTTGAGACCAAATAAAATTTGTGTATTGTCTTTAAGCTGGTGTCTCAAATTAAATCGTCTTAAAATTAAATTGTTTAAAATATT
>CM076570.1:1508754170-1508895583 GCA_034641835.2 Pinus albicaulis | reverse complement strand
TCACTCTCTACCCTTCGCCATGCATAGGGTTTCTAGTTCTACGTGGGGTGCTTGCCTGGCTAGGGCTCAAACCAATGGAGAAATCGTAGGACCCTCCTCTACCTCTGCCTCCTCTTCCTCCTCCTCCTCCTAAGGTCGTGGCGTTCAAGCTTCTGATCGCTTCGCTGTTAGTCATCAGTAATTTTTGCTGATACCAAAAGATGGCTAAAGTATGATCCTAGATTTCTAGAAACAAGATTTAAGAAATATTGTGAGTTATAGAAATTTCATTGCCTTCATTATCCTAAGTTAAATTGTTTTCACTATCTTTTCCTCTCTCTGCCTCTTAGAAAGTCTAACCCACTACTTCAAAAATGGATTTTTCTCATTTTCCCTGTTTACCTCATTTCATCACATCACCTCACTCTCATTCATGGCCTTCTTCCTCTGAAAGACCCATTTTCCCCTTTCCTTAAAAATCCTCATAAAACCTCTTCATTCATCATTTTTTCCTTTGACATATTAAAAGATGAAAAAAGTTCCCTTTTTACATTGTTTAAAGCTAAATTTTAGCTTATAAGGGTCCCTTAATTTTATTATAAAACCCTGTTTTATGCTAAAAAACCACTTTTTAATGAATCGGGCCTTAATCCTCTCTCTTCTTAAGCCTCGACCCCTTTTACCAATGAAACCTCGGCCTTTGCTATCCCTTAGACCCTTCCCCATTTAAATAATACCTCCACCCCTTTTATTTTTTATAACCCCCAAAACCTTAAAAAAGGCTTCCCCATAACCTTTGAAAAATAAAAAGTGGACCCCTAACTTTCGTTACATCTGGCCACTCCACACCGTTGATCCAAGGCCTGGACCCCGATCTAATGGCTATTTATCCCTGCCTTGTTAATATGAATTACCCCTTCCAACCTTAGAAAAGGCTGCCTATACCCTTTATTTTATTTAAACTTCGGTCCCCGCCTTCCACTATACTCCGAATCCATTCATATTACTCCACCTATCCCTGGGCTCCACTCCCGAAACCTGCTCGCCACTCCCCTGAGCCTTTCTGCACCATTGATCTCCAAAACCAAGATCTAACGACCCGAGATGCATATCACATATCAAGGTGTGATGGGTTTAAAGCTTTATAACCCGCGTGAAATATAGAGTATTCGCCTGCCACGCATCGAACCCTGGGGTGTATCGTGTCCATATGGCCCAAAACTATTTACCGCCTTCTATCCACGTGATAAACCACTTATGGTTTTTCAAAATCACTTTTCCCCTCCATGCCGAATTTCATAATCCTTCCACGTCAGTTTGAAATCTCTCTTGTTTCCCCATCCAGAACCTTTCCCTCTGCACCCTCTCCTCCTCTGCAAACACCCTCTGACAGTTCAAAACCCCAAGAACACAGTAAACCCTCCTGTAGGATTTTGAACTAACTGTTTACGTTTTTCTTGCAGGTTTTAAAGGAGAGCATCTATGAATATAATCTTCAGGGCCAAAATTGGTCACAGAGATACCTCTGGATGACAATCTGAGAGTTCATAATAGAACAATGATGGCCATAAGATTTATACCAGGGATAGCCATCGATGAAACATGATCATCAATGGATGAAACCCTCCTGCCATGAAGAAAATCCCCCCATGCACACAGAAAAAACAAGCAGTCAGAGAAATAGTGAGAAAAGAAAGAAGAAAGGTTAGAGGACTAATCTTAATTAAAGGATAAAAACAAAGGATTAGCCCGAAAAGTAGAAGTCAAGGAAAGAAAGAAGACAGTAGAAAGACAAAAATAATAAAGGCAAAAGGATCAAAAGAAATAAAATAAATGATTAAATAAACAAAACAGAGATCAAACAGAATTGAAGAAAATATGATAAAAAGCAGATAGTCAGAGCATAAAGATAGAGTTTAAGGTTTAAAGACAGAGATTAAAGATAAAAGAAATGACAGATTAACCCAAGAAAAATTCGAATGACTTAGCCTGTGGTAGTTACTCTTGTCAAAAGATATTTTTGCCACCTAGTGCTTTGTTTCCTTCAATAAATCACTAAGCAGTTATTAGGCCAAGTGAGAGATATTTATATCTATTAGACAATTATTGTAAAAGTTATGAATAGGCTCTAAAGTAAAAAATTTCACCTATTTTTCCTTAGGAGTTAAGATAGAAGTTATTATTCAAAGAAATATCTGCAGATATTCCTGCCTTGAGCCTTGCATGGTCTTCAAGGTTAGGAATTCATTAAATCTATAATAAATGACACTCAAACCCTAGATTGACTTCACCTAGTCATTTGCAGCGTCAATACTGCATTTGAACTCATTATCTTGTTGGAATTTGATGACTTTTTGAAGTAATACATAGTCTCTTGAAAGTTGAAAAGAAATTGAAGTCTTGGAACTTGTGGATGCCCTGATTTGTTTGTTGATGGAGGAGGCTAGATCACTGGATCCCTGAGCTTGGTTGTTGGTGAAGTGCTTAAAATCTGTTATTTTTATTTCTTGTTTCATTATGTTTCCACCTTTCTGTGTTGTAGTAGAATAAAAGTTGTAGGCTAAGAAATGCTTTCTCAAAGCATATTAGTTATGTTTATTCTTCACTTCCTTAATGTTTTCTTCTTCTAGAAAATTTTAGAGAATTCTTAATTTCTCTCTAGACCCCCTAAGCTTTTTTATTTCATAAATAGTTGAATATAGTTGGTATCAAGCACGATTTATGGTTATCCCTACTTACTTTCTGCCACTTAAACACTCTTTTTTGAAGTCTCTCTCTAAAGTACCATTCTTTAAAGTCTTCCAAAGAGGTTTTGTTTCGATCATACCATTTGTACTTGCTTAACTAATTGTTTTAGAGATATTCATAACTATAATGAAGGATGTTTAGGAGTTCTCTATTCTCTGATTGCAGTTATATGTGTGTCTTAAGTGTTTTATTTCCTTGAAGGTGAAATCACTAGAAGTTAAATGAGTTTCTCGTCTTCCATATTTCATTCGAAAATTTTGTCTTGGATTATTATTTGCTGAAGTGTGGATCATAGAATTTATGGTTCGCCCTATCTATTTATTGCCTCTTCATGTCAGTGATATTTAAGTCCCTTTGTTGAGAAGTAGATATGATAAAGGATTCTTAATTTCCCTTTACCCTACTATTCATTCTTACAATTGATGTCCATCTCATTACTCCTAAAAACTTGAAGATCCACCGACCAAGTTATATTTTCTTTATGATGCTTCCTAATCCACTGATGAACTTATCATGATTTCCATTTGACTCCATTTCCCAATGAATTAGATATTTCCTCATTATACCTATGTTTCTTGATCATTATACCCAACCAAAACAAAACAACAAAATCTCACACTTAATAACTAGCCTAAAATTAACCTTATAAAGCAAACAAGTTCATATCCTTTACAAACAAATAGAGAGATCCCTCTCTGAGTCCAGGAAGGCTAGGTCCTAGGGCTCCAAAGAATAGTTCTATGTTGCCTTGTCATTTTGTATACCAATCTTCCAAATCACGGGACACCAATATTCTGGTGATCACGGTGGGACTTTCTGAGTAATTTCATGCTTAAATATCCCTTAAAAGATTCATAAAACCTTGAAAAATAGTATCTGGTGGTTCATTTCCACCTCACTGCCACCAATTTTCTAGTGATCATGGTGGGACCTTCTGAGTCATTGACAATCTAAGTACACCATTGGACTCCAGAAACCATTATCAAATTATAGAGAACTCAATTGATAGTCGTAGAGTAGACTTTGTTTGTTTCACCATCTTAGCTAAATGATGATTCAGGTGTAGAATAATCTTACAAACCTTAGGACGATATAAAAATTCAGAAAACCCCAAAAAAATCCCTAGATTGGATTTTTGTCAAGTATTGATGGTGGACCATACGCATTTATCTTCAAAAAAACCAAAAATATCCACTTGGCGACTTCACTAGCCCCAGTAGGCCTATTACTTCACTAGCTCTCTTTAGAATTCCTTAGGATTGTTTCAAACTAGCCCTGAGAAGCTTAGAATCCTAGTCCCATATTTTAGAAGTTTAATAAACACTGTGAGAGGTTAACCTTCTGAAAATAGTCCTAAAACTTTTAGCCTCTCCCAATGTTTGAGTTTGAAACCTAGCTTCACATAGGATCAATACTAGATCTCATCCAAACCCTAATCCTCCTACTATAGTTAATGATCCAGAAAATATTTTGTGGAAAACTTCTAGAGCTGGAAACATAACTACTAATAGGACTATCCAATGAACAAGATCTGTCCCTGAAAACCTTACAGTCTTGAAAGATCCTCAGTTTGACTTGTGCCATTCAAAAAACCTATTTAGAACCAAGTCACACAGTGATATTAACCAATCTTACCTTGAGCCAATAGATTTGCATCAGATTTTTAGCAGAGAAGCATCTCCTTCCACTCCTCTTGATTTTCAGCTTCTCCACCACTTTAGCTCTTTATATAACAAATATGCTCATAACCAGTTTGTTGGTCCAACTACTTCTGCTACACCCATCCACACATCCACTGTTCAAAGCACTCCATTTCATCCCACTTTCCCTTCCACAAATCCACCTCTTGTAAAGCTCCCATTCACTCCTCTCATGGCAACAAGGTATGCTCCGTTAGTATTACAACAACCTCTGGTTCCTTTACCGAATGATTATCAATCTAGAATTCCCCATCTCACTGGAACTGAATCTACTTCTGCCCAACATGTAGATAAAGTGGATGATGCCTTTGATTACATGGAAATAGAAGAAGAGACCATTAAGATGAGAATCTTTGCCCAAATTTTAGGAGGAGAAGCCAAAAAATGGTTTAAAAGCTTAACTCCTAGTAGCATAAATGATCTCCCTTATTTATACCAAGCATTTATAAACAAATGGGAAATGAAAAAGAACCCCCTCCAAATCCTTTTAAAATATAGCAATCTTAAAATAAATGCTGGAGAAAGTGTCCAAGATTACTGCACTAGATTCAATAGTGTTTACATTGCACTTCCCCCAAACATGAAACATCCACTAGGCTTAGCGTTAGCAAAATTTCCAAAAGGCTTTGACCCAGACATGGCCTATAATCTAAGAGAAAGAGACCCCTTGAATTTAGAAGATATGCAGAGGGGAGCTATAAGTGTAGAAACAAATCTGATTAAGAAAAGAGTTAGGTTGAAATCAGAAAAAAGAGTTACATAAAAAGATGAAACAATGGCCTTAACCTTATCATCTGACGCCAAAATTGATAAATTAGTGAGTGTAATGGAAAGAATGTTGGAAAATATAAACTTAACTGATAGAATACCTCCTAGGGAGAACCAAGTAAATCCCCAAAACAGATATAAAAATCCAAATTTCAGAATAGATCCTATTCAAAATAGACAAAGAGATAATTACCAACAAAGTAGGCCTCCTTTCAAAGAAAATTATGTAAATGAAGAAGAAGAAAGGGAGACAGAAAGGTTGGAAGAAAATCATGTAAACTTAACAGGATCTGACAGTGAGGGTGATGCTTTCCTCACTGAAGAAGAACAAGGATTCTTCTCCTCAGAACAAACTAAAAACAACCATGAGGATTCTGAAGATTATCAATTGGGGTTTGAAAATGCTATAATGGAAATCCACAGACAATATGATCTTAGGAGAAAAAATAACTAAGAGACCTCCAAGAAAAATAACACATAAACTGTTGTTAGGAATACCTCAGAAAATATTCCTAAAAAGACAACAAACAGTACTAACACTATGGCTAGAAAAAATGATCTGAACAAAGACAAAATCAGCTAGCAAAGTGTTGACCCAATCTGCCCCAATACTTCTACTAGTGGCCCTGAGAAATCTGTCCAAAATAATAGTCCTAATAAAATTCAGCAAATCAGAATTGCTGAAAATACTATGTTTGACAAAACAGATGTAAATATGTCAAAAACACTAGTCCCTTTTAGCCTTGAGGGAGAAATTTCCAGGATCAAAATTAGCATACCCTTAGCTGAACTAGTAACCCAGGATGTATATAAAAATCAAGTTTTGAAAGCTTTGAGTATAGGAAATGATACTGATACTTTAAACTTGAGAGATGATAAACCAGAATTGTTGTTTGGTCCTGAAGTAGAAGGAAAATACCAAGAGGGAGCCATCCCTCCATTCTATATCAGCTTAAATATACATGAAAAAATATTACATAATGCCATGCTAGACTCTGGTGCCTCTCACAACCTCATGCCAAAATTAGTGATGGTAAGATTAGGCTTAGAAATTACTAAACCTTACAAAGACATGTATTCCTTTGATTCAAGTAGAGTCAAGTGTTTATGTCTAATCAAGGATTTATGTGTTAATCTGGCACAAATTCTTGCTAAGGGTCTAGTTATGGACATAGTTGTTGTTGACATTCCCCCAAAGTATGACATGCTTCTATCTAGATCATGGGGAGCCAAACTTTAGGGGAGCCTTCAAATGGATATGTCTTATGCTACCATTCCAGTCTTTAACCAGACAACAAGGCTATATAGGGAATCTCATATAAAATATATGGTAAGAAACATAGATAGGCCATACAAAACTCATGTTTATTCCATTCATTCAGATCTTGATTCGTTTATCTTGTTCAATGAAGATGAAATGAGCACACAAGAAAATGAAAATGAAAAAGAGTTAAGCCCATTTGAACAACCAGTTTTTCCATCAAATGAAAAACATAACAACCAAAACTTTAGTAGCCCTGAACAACAAATTGAGCATGAATATCAGATAGAAACACTTTGGAACATGAGCTTTGATGGCTCTTGTGGCAAATCTAGTTTTGGAGCTGGTGTATGGATACGTAATATAAACAAAGAACATTCCTACAAACTTTATTTCCAATGCACTAATAACATTGCAGAATATGAAGCTCTCCTTCTTGGCCTACATTTTCTCAAAGATTTAGGAGCTAAGAAAATATCGGTCCAAGGAGATTCAGAGTTGATTATTAGGAAAATGAAAGGGAAGTATTTAGCCAAAAACAAAAGATTAAGAGAATATAGGAATGCTACCCTAGATCTCCTGAAAACGTTTGAAAAATATGAACTCACTTTCATCCCTAGAGCTCAAAATAACCTTGAAAATGAGCTTTCCTTTTCTGCCAACAATTGTCTAGTACCCCATGTGAATGAAATATTCACTGTCAAAGTAAAAAATAGGCCTATAGTCCCTAACAGTGAAAAATATTGGCAAGTTTTTGAGGGCGATAAACACATCGATGATTTTCTACATTCTGAAAATGATTTTGTTGTACCAACTCCTAGCTCAAGCCATAAAGAAGATATTTTTGATGAAAAACAAGTCCCTGAACTAGAGCTACCCTCTACTGCTGATATAAATAAATTTGAACATCTTAATAAGGAAGAATTAATTAACAACTTAGACCAAAAGGACCTTGAGGTTTTACAATGCAAAGATGTTTCAATACCAAGAGGCCTTAGACCATTAGAGGAGATTTTTGACCTCAATGATGTAGCTAAAAAACCGAAGATCAAGCCTACAGAAACTAATGTAGAAGAACATAACCTAGGCAGCACGAATGAACCCAAAATGATCAAGTTATCTAGCACTCTTCCTACTCATATCAAACAGGAATATATTTCACTTTTCAAAGAGCTTGGGGATGTGTTTTCATGGGGATACAAAGATCTCAAATCATATGATACCAGCATTATTTAACACAAAATTCCTCTTAAGGAAAATCAAGAACCTTTCCAAAAAGAACCGAGAAGGATAAACGCTGTTTTATTACCTTTATTTGAGAAAGAGATCAAAAAGATGTATGATGGTGGGATCATAGTTCCCCTTAGATATTCACAGTCATTTTCCATCCTTGTATATGTTAGGAAGAAGACCAGGGAAATTTGGATTTGCATTGACTTTAGAAATATGAACAAAGCCTCCCTGAAAGATAATTATCCCTTGCCTAAGATGGATCACATACTCCAAAAGGTGGTTGGATCTAAGATAATCTCACTCTTGGATGGTTTTTCAGGCTACAACCAAGTGCTAGTACTCCCAAGTGATCAACACAAAATTGCTTTCACCACACCTTGGGGTACATTCATGTATGTTAAAATTCCATTTGGTTTGATGAATGCAGGGGCCACATTCCAAAGGGCCATGGACATAGAATTTTCAGAAGACATAGCCTATTTTATAATCATTTACCTTGATGACATCACTGTTTTCTCCAAAAATGACAAAGAACACTTAGTCCACTTGAGAATTTTTTTTGAGAAATGTAGGAAATATGGCTTATCTTTGAACCCCAAGAAAACACTCTTTGGTATTCAAGAAGGAAAAATCCTAGGCCAAATAATCTCTGAAGAAGGAATCAAAGTAGATCCCAAAAGAATTAAAGGCATGTTGAAAGTCAGTCATCCTAGAAACCTCAAAGAATTGCAATCTTTCATTGGGAAGATAAAATTTTTGAGAAGGTTCATCCCTAACCTTGCTAAAATTTTAAGGAATATCAAAAACATGCTCAAAATGGAAGCAAGAATTAAATGGACCTTAGAATCCAACTATTCATTTGAACTAGTGAAATAAACTCTCACTCAAACACTAGTTCTCGTTAGTCCTGATTTCACCAATTTCTACATTTTTTTATTTGCATATGAACACACCATAACTGCAGTGTTGTTGAAAAAGAATAACATGGGCCAAGAAAAACCAATATCCTTCTTCAGTAAAACCTTAAGAGACGTTCCATTCAAATATAACATCATGGAGAAACAACCCTTAGCCTCGATAAAATAATTGAAAGATTTATGAGTCTACATTTTACACTCACATATCATTGCTTTTGTCCCACATACAGTTGTCAAGGACATTCTAAATCAAGACCCTCATGGTAAAAGGGGAAACGATATTGCTATTATTTTAGAGTATGATTTAGAAATCAGGCCTACCAAGCTGATTAAAGAACAAGGATTAGCAAAACTCATGGTGGAATCAAATTTCCAAGCATTAGATGTGAATATGGTTGATGTTTTAGAAGAACATGAAGAATTCACTGCTCCATACATTGAAGAAAATTTTCTGAACTCATCTTGGTATGTTGATATCATATATGTGCTTCTCTATCTCAATACCCCTCCCTCTTTATCAAAGACTAAAGCTAGATACTTGAAACAAAAAGTTTTAAATTACTGCATTTTAGATGGAGTGTTGTATTGGAAAAATGTTGTTGGCATATTGCTTAAATGTTTTCTTGAGAATGATGCACGAAATATCATGCATGAATTACATGAGAGAGAGTGTGGAGGCCACATTTGCTGGAAGAACACAACAAACAAGATTCTTAGAGCTGGATATTACTAGCCCACCCTTTTTTCTCATACTAAGAAATTAGTCATAGCTTGCCATAAGTGCCAAATTTTTGATGGCAAGAGAAAACTCCTACCTTTACCTTTACATCCCATTAGTATTGAGGCTCCCTTTTAGCAATGGGGTTTATACTTTATTGAAGAAATTCACCCAACCTCATCTACCCAACATAAGTGGATCCTTACTGCCACTGATTATTTTACCAAGTGGATAGAGGCCATTCCTTCTAGGAATGCTACTGACTCAGTCATTATCAAGTTCCTTAAGACCAACATATTATCTAGATTTGGTTGTCCTAGAAATATCATTACGGAAAATGCTGTTGCCTTGAAATCCAAAAGAATGGTTGATTTCTGCTATAAATATCATATCACATTGGGGCACTTCATAGCTTCCTACCCTCAAGGAAATTGACTTGCTGAATCCTCCAACAAAATCCTGATCAACATTATCAAAAGACTGCTAGAACAAAATCAGAAATCATGGCATAGTAAGCTAGTTCATGCTTTATGGGCTGATAGAATAACCATTAAGAAATCAATCAATATGTATCCCTATCAGTTGGTATATGGAATGGATGCAGTCTTCCCAACATCCCTGGGAGTTCCAGTCATGAAACTTCTCCAAGAAGTGCAATCAGAAGAAAATAAAATGCAGATAAGGTTGAATCAAGCTATTCATTTACAGCAGTCAAGAGAGAAAGTTTATAAAAGGACACAAGCAGTACAAGACAACATCAAGAAGATCTTTGACAAAAGGACTAAACCTAATAATTTCCAAGTTGGAGACAAAGTTTTAAAATGGGATTCTAGAAGGGAAGACAGAGGTAAGCATGGAAAATTTGAGAATTTGTGGAAAGCGACTTATATCATTCACTAAATTAGGTGTTATAATGCTTTCTTTTTACAAGGGCTGAATGGAGAAGAGTTATTTGGAGGTCCTGTCAATGGCATGATGCTCAAACACTATTTCTATCAAGATTCCTAGCCTCAAAATTTTCATTCATTGTATATAACATTGCATGAGAATATCTTGAAAACAAAAATACAAAAACAATGAAAGAAAAGAAAAAGAGGGCAGATTCAAAAGAGGTATAGCCCCATACCCAAAAAATACTACTGCTGAAAGTGTGGAAGCCTAAATGCCACTACTGATTCAAAATGATATATTTTCCTCTCTCTACCTCCTAAAAGGTCTACCCCACTGCTACAAAAAAGGAAATTTTCTCATTTGGCATGTTTGCCTCATTTCATCACCTCCCCTCACTCTCATTCATGGCCTTATTCCTCTGAAAAACCCATTTGCCACTTTCCTTAAAAACCCTCATAAAACCCCTTCATTCATCATTTTTTCCTTTGACATATTAAAAAATGAAAAAAATCCCTTTTTACATTGTTTAAAGCTAAATTTTAGCTTATCAAGGTCCTTTAATTTTATTATAAAACCCTGTTTTATGCTAAAAACAAGGTTTTTAATGAATTACGCCTTAAGCCACTCTCTCCTTAAGACCCAAGCCCTTTTACCCATGAAACCTCGGCCTCTGCTATTCCTTAGCCCCTTCCCCATTTAAATAATACCTTTGCCACTTTTATTTTTTATAACCCCCAAACCTTATGAAATGCCACCCCATAACCTTTCAAAAATCAAAAGTGACCCCTTGCCTTTTGTTACATCCGACCACTCTTCACCGTTGATCCAAGACCTAGACCCCGATCTTATGGCTATCACTCCCTACCTTGTTAATATGAATTCCCCCTTCCAACCTTAAAAAAGGCTGCCTCCACCCTTTATTTTATTAAAACCTCGTGCCCCGCCTTCAACTATACTTCGAATCAATTCATATTACACCACCTATCCCCTGGCTCCACTCCTAAAACCTACTCGCCACTCCACTGAGCCTTTCCACACCGTTGATCTCCAAACTTGATATCTAATGGCCCGAGATGCATATCGCATATAAAGTTGCGATGGGTTTAAAGTTTTATAACCTGCATGAAATAGATGGTATTCACTTTCCACACATCAAACCCTGGGGTATATTGTGTCCATATGGCCCAAAACCATTTACCACCTTCTATCCACGCGATAAACCACTTGTGGTTTTTCAAAACCAATTTTCCCCTCCACGCAAAATTTCAAAATCCTTCCACCTCCATTTGAAATCTCTTCCGTTTCTGCCTCCGGAACCTTTCCATTTGCACCCTCTCCTCCTCCGCAAACACCCTCCGATATTTCAAAACCCCAAAAACATAGTAAACCCTCCTGAAGGCTTTTGAACTAACTATTTATGTTTTTTTTGCAGGTTTTAATGGTGGGCATCTATGAATATATTTTGTAGGGCCAAAATTAGTCACAGAGATACCTCCGGATGATGATCCAGGAGTTCATAACATGTCAATGATGGCCAGAAGATTTATACCGGGGATACCCATCGATGAAACATGATCATCAATGGGTGAAACCCTCTTGCCACGAATAAAAGCCTCCCCTGCACAGAAAAAAAAAAAAAAGTCAAAGAAACAGTGAGAAAAGAAAGAAGAAAGGTTAGAGGACTAATCTTAATCAAAGGATAAAAACAAAGGATTAGCCCAAAAAGAAGAAGTCAAGGAAATAAAGAAGACAATAGAAAGACAAAAAGAATAAAGGAAAAAGGATCAGAAGAAATAAAATAAATTATTAACTAAACAAAACAGATATCAAACAGAATTGAACAAAATATGATAAAAAGAAGATGGTCAAAGCATAAAGACATAGTTTAGGGTTTAAAGATAGAGATTAAAGATAAAACAAAGTACAAATTAACCCAAGACAAATTCGAATGACTCAGCCTGTGACAGCTACTCTTCTCAAAAGATATTTTTGCCACCTAGTGCTTTGTTTCCTTCAATAAAGAACTAAGCATTTATCAGGCTGAGTCAGAGATATTTATATCTGCCAGAAAATTATTGTAAAATTTATGAATAGGCCTTAAAGTAAAAAATTTCACCTATTTTACCTTAGGAGTTAGGATAGAAGTTATTATTCAGAGAAATATCTGCAGGTATTCTTGCCTTGAGCCTTGCATGGTATTCAAGGTTAGAAATTCATTAAATCTGTAATAAATGACACTCAAACCCTAGATTAACTTCACCTCCTCATTTGCAGCATAAATACTGCATTTGAAATCATTATCTTGTTGGAATTTGATGATTCTTTGAAGTAATACATATTCTCTTGGAAGTTGAAAATAAATTGAAGTCTTGGAACTTGTGGATGCCCTGATTTTTTTGTTGATGGAGGAGGCTAGATCAGTGGATCCCTGAGCTTGGTTGTTGGTGAAGTGCTTCTAATATATGATTGTTATTTCCTAATTCATTATGTTTCCACCTTTCTGTGTTGTAGTGGAATAAAAATTTTAGGCTAAGAAATGTCTTCTCAAAGCACCTTAATTTTGTTTATTCTTCACTACCTTAATGTTTCTTCTGCTTGGAAATTTTAGAGAATTCTTAATTTCTCTCTAGACCCCCTAAGATTTTTTATTTCATAAATATTTGAATACAGTTGGTATCAAGCATGATTTATGGTTATACTTTCTTACTTGTTGCCACTTAAACACTCTTTTTTGAAGTCTCTCTCTAAAGTACCATTCTTTAAAGTTTGCCAAAGAGGTTTTGTTTCGATCATACCCTTTGTACTTGCTTAACTAATTGTTGTAGAGATATTCATAGCTATAATCAAGGATGTTTAGGAGTTCCCTCTTATCTGATTATAGTTATATGTGTGTCTTAAGTGTTTTCTTTCCTTGAAGGTGAAATCACTAGAAGTTAAATGAGTTTCTCGCCTTCTATATTTCATTGGAAAAGTTTGTCTTGGATTATTATCTGCTGAAGCGTGGATCATAGAATTTATGGTTTTCCCTCTATATTGATTGCCTCTTCATGTCAGTGATATTTAAGTCCCTTTGTTGAGAAGTACATATGATAAAGGATTCTTAATTTCCCTTTGCCCTACTTTTCATTCTTACAATTGATGTCCATCTCATTACTCCTAAAAACTTGAAGATCCACTTACCAAGTTAGATTTTCCCTATGATGCTCCCCGATCCACTGATGAACTTATCATGATTTCAATTTGACTCCATTGCCCAATTACTTATATATTTCCTCATTCTACCTATGTTTCTTGATCATTATACCCAACCAAAACAAAACAACAAAACCTCACACTTAATAACTAGCCTAAAATCAGCCCTATAAAGAAAACAAGTTCATATCCTTTGCAAAAAAATAGAGAGATCCCTCTCTGAGTCCAGGAAGGCTATGTCCTAGGGCTCCAAACACTGGTTCCATGTTGCCTTGTCATTTGGTGTACCAATCTTCCAAATCACGGGACACCAACATTCCCAACCTAAGAAGAAGAAGAAGCTCGCCTCCAAATTTGTCAAGTGACTGGATGAGATTCCCTCGGTGGCTCTCCCTCTTGAGGGTCCGATGAAAGTGGCCCTTTCTGTTGTGGACCGCGCTCTGGTCGGATAATTCACAGGATTATGGCCCTCACTTAAAACTACGGAGGCATGAACCAATCGAAACTTGAAGCCCCTTATTCCAAGCAACGTTACCTCATACTTCCTGGGGCGGGGGTTTTTTCTGTTCGAATTCAACACCAAGGAGGATAAGGACTTGATATTCAGACACGAACCCTATTTCATGGGTCCTCAAGGGTTTTACCTAAATCTCTAGACTCCAGACTTCAACCCCTCGGAGGATGTCCCATCTGTCGTTCCAGTGTGGGTCAGGCTCCCAAACTTGCTGGTGCACTTCTAGAACTAGGAATCCTTGCAGAAAATCGGCAATGCCCTTTGGAAATTCATATACAGAGCTAATAAAAAATACCAATATGACTGCACCAGAATCTGCATGGAGGTGGACCTCAAAGTTGGGTTGCCAGAAGCGATGAAGCTAATGGTGGGAAACTAGTCTCATCTGCAAAAATTAGATTACAAAAAATTGTCATTCAAATGCTACGGATGTCATGAGTATGGCCACTTCGCCAATAGTTTTCCCAAAAATGCAGCCCCAGAAAAGGAGAAAGAAGAAGGATTGAAACAAGTCAAGAAACCTAGAATGAGCCTTAAGCCAGGCCAACGAAGAAAGAAAAGCGAAGTTCAACACCCATGGGGAGTATTCCTAAAGCCAAACCCTCCCAGAAAGGCCAAGAGAACAAATTTGTAGCCTTGAGTTCAGAGACAAAGGAAGTCCAAGAAATCAATCCACAAAACATGCAAAAGGACCTCCAAATGTAGGAAACCTTAGCAACATTGAAGATAGGTGAATATCCTAGAGGAACCCTAAAAGACAAAGACTCTATCACCGAGGGGGAAGATCAGGATTCGGAGGAGTCGGAGGAAGAAGGAGAAATTGGGGACTCCCAAACTTCGGTCAAAAGATCTACAAGGGGATGAAAATCCTCTAAGGAAAAGAGAGAACAAGAAACCTATAAGGAGAAGTTGCAAGGGACCCATTTGACCCTAGAAAAGATGTTGGCAAAAAACCCTTAAGCACACAAAAATCAAAGCCAAGGCTCTAAAGGAGCCCTCTCATATCAAAAAAGGAAGTAATGAAGATCATCTCTTGGAACTATAGAGGGATGAGTAGCAACCTAAAAGAAAAATCAATGAAAAGTCTAGCAAGGTTGGAAAGGTCCGACATTATTCTCATCTAGGAGACCAAAATAGAGGAGATGGACTTTCTCCATAAAAGAAAACAATTTTGGGGAAAAGGGAGAGGTGTTGGAGTTTCCTCTAGAGGCACCTCAGGAGGGATGGGAATTCTATGGGACAAGACATGCTTTGAGAAAATCCAAGTTAAACTTAGCTCAAATTGGTTTTCTGTTCAAATTTTTCATCTTCACACCAAAGAAATTGTGAATCTCTTCAACTTTTATGCTCTGGTCTTCTTGGGAGACAAAAAGGTCTGTTGGGAATCCATTAGGGAGATACAAAATGAGACTCAGATGGATAATTTAATTATTGCTGGAGACATGAACATCACTTTAAGTCAAGAGGAGAAGTGAGGGGGCAGCATTGTAAGGGATCTAGCCATGGAATGGGTGGAAGAGCTCTTTCAGGACTGGGATCTGTTGGACGTAAATCCACCCAAGGGAAAATATAGTTGGACCAATAGAAGAATGGGTCCAGGGCACATTGATGCAAGGTTAGATTATTTTCTCATCCAGACCTCCTTCTTGCTCTTAGGTCTTGATGTCATTTCTGCTATTATTTTTTTGTCAAAAAGGATCTCTAAACAATTATCTTAAAGTCCTAGACCTGCCACAAGATTGAGGGTAGTACCAACTCGGCCTTATTGTCAGTTATACCTAAATATAAGAGTGCAAGTACTTTCAACAGATTCAGGCCAATATCACTCTGCAACATTGGCTACAAACTCATCACTAAAGTCATGGCCAACAGACTGAAAGGCCTTCTTCCAGAAATCATCCCTAACAATCAAAGGTAGGAAGATAACTGATAACTTCACTCTAGTTCAGGAAGTGATCCATTCAAGCATCCAATGAGGAGAAAAAGGCATGGCTATCAAACTAGACCTAGCTAGTGCGTTTGACAGAGTTAGGCACAAATTTCTCTTTGGGGTCATGCAAAAATTTGGGATTGACTGCCACTTTATAAAATGGGTCAAGACCTGCATTTTTTAACCATGGATTTCTCCTCTCCTCAATGGGTGTGCTGCAGACTTCTTCAAGGCGATTCATGAGATAAAGCAGGGATGCCCCTTATCCCCTCTTCTCTTTTTCATTCAAGCTTTTGTCCTTAGTTTTATGCTGGAGAAAAGGCAAATAAAACAAGAGCTTATGGGCCTTAGTATCACCAGGGTAGTCAAAGACATAAACCATGCTCTCTTTGCTGATTACTCCACTCTCCTGGGGGGTGCATCCACCATCTCAGCCTCCTGCTTCAAACTGGAGCTGGATCGCTACTGCCTTGTGTCTGGAAGTGAACTCAACATGGCCAAATGCTTTATTTATGATTGGAACCTCACTAGCCTCAAGCTAAGCATGATCACCAAAATTTTGGGCTTCAAAGGTTCCACGAAATGGGTTTCTTTTAAATACCTCACGCTACTGATATTCCAAGGATGCTTGAGTGGGTGGGACTGGCACCCTTTTCTTGACAAATTCAAGCTTAAAATGCAAGCTCGGGGTGAATCGTGGCTCAATCTGGAGGTAAGACTGTTCTTTTTAACTCAGTTCTTAATATTCTTCCATTTTTTAAAATGTGTGTCTTGTTGGCTCCGATGGGAATTCTTCACAAGATGCAGCAATCAATTAGCTCCTTTTTCTGGAAGGGAGGGAAGACCAATGCCAAGAGAATTCCATTGATCATCTGGAATAAAATTGTCATGCCACTGCTGGAAGGTAGCCTTCACATAAAAGATCTCAGGGAACACAAAATTTCTCTAGGGGACAAGATCTTATGGTGGCAGGTGGCAATGAACCTGGTATGGGCGAATATTTCCTTGTGGAAAAAATATAGCTTTGGAAGGCACCTTCGCAGCCTGGAGAATTTCCAATATAATTATCATGGCTCCCAGATTCATCAACTCTGTAAACACGCTCCCTACTGTGCAACCACCTGTACTATATTCTAGGCAATGGGAAACAGATCAGATTGTGGGAGGATAGGATCATGGATGCAGAATCTATTGGGGAGGACCCTGATTTGATGGAGCTAAAAACGTGGATGATTGCAGGTGGTCAATGCATGTTTTGAGACTTCATATTGGGATAAAAAAAACTGGACAGGATGGCAGAAGTGGTATCAACGGCTAGGGCTAAATATCAATCAGGACAAAATATGGAGAAAGATAGAGAAGAATGGAAAATCGGGTTGGAGGATGAGGACTTCGAAAAATGGAGAAGTAGCATAGATATTGACACTATGTTTTTTGATGGCATAGGAAGGGGAAATCCAAGGAAGCACGGAGGTGGAGGAATTATTTGCTGCCCTTCAGACCAAATAATTTCCCACTTTTCCTGGGGTTTGGGGCTCGCCTCAAAAAATCAAACAAAAGCCATGTCTCTTCTCTAGGTCTTGAAACAGTTGCAAAAACATGGAATCAAGGAGGCTCGCATTTGGTCCCTACTATTACTGCCTCCTCTCTTTTCTTTCAAGTCCAGGACAAGATTTAGGTCTCTAGCTAATATGATGTTCTTGGGAGAGTGAAGGTCTAAAAATTCAGAAATATATTGCCAAAAATCTCTTTTTTTCAGCGTATGACATAGGAAAATAAAGATTAAAAAGAGCAAAGATTAACTTACTTGTGGAATGCCTTAGCTCACTAAAAATCCAGTGTTGTGTCTCAAAGGAGTTCTCCAAATGAAATTGTTCCCTCGACCACAGAGTGCCAATTCCACTTTAGGAGCCCCTTGCACTTACAACCTTCCCTGCATTTTTCTTCCATTTCGATTTGTTGATGTCAAGAAGGGTGTCCCCTTCGATTTTTAGTCTCTTGGAGCATGAGGATTTCAAGAGGTTCCATCTTCAGTAGATCTTTGATAGCTTCAACTTTCATAGGGTTCCCCAAGCCTTTGCAATTCCAAGAGACTAATTTCATTATTTACTATTGGAGGGGTTGGTAGCTCCTCCCTTGGGAGGCCCTGTTCTGGTATTTCTCCCGATATACATTTCGATTGTGGATTGAATTCCTTGAGTTTTTTTCCATTTTGCTTCTTCTTCCCTGGCTTCTTTATTTGATTTTCTTCCCACTTTTTTCAAAGGCCTCTCAAAGGTTTCATCCTCCCAGGAGTAATAATTTTCCAATGGCTTCTTTCTGATCATTTTAGCATGTGAGGGTGGAGATGAGGCACTCGGGTTTACTCCAGAGGGGGATGTTTATTCATTATTTTTTCCCAAGAAGGGGGAAGTATTCTACTATTCTATGGTTTCCAAAGTTGTTACTGAGGGGTATAAATGAGTGTTGAGATCTTTAATAGGTTTTTTGGCTTCAACCGATGGGGGAACATAACTCTCTACCCCAAGAGTCTACCCTATTGCTGATACTTTGGTCCCTTTTGTGACTCCTTTTCCTTTAGCTTTTGTTAGGGATGCATTCTGAACTAGGGTCCATTGTTCTCCTTTAAAATTCTCACTTTCTTCTTCTGCCTTATTTTTGCAGTGCCTTGCAAAATGGCCAAAGCCGTGACAGTGCCTACATTTAAATGGAAGTTTCTCATAATCCAACTCCTAGATATGGGTCTAGTCAACAACCATTAGTTTGATAGCTTCAGTTAGCCCAACTTCCAAATCCACCTCGACACATATACGTGTGCATGAGTATTGATATTTTCTCACTACTTGATCAATATACTTTCTGAGGGTATTGCCAATGGTTTCGAGAGACTTATGGTTCCAGCAATGCAATGGGATATGAGGGAGGCGTACGCACACTGGAACAGTTGAAGGCACATCTTGAGCAGGATCAAAGTCATGGGTCCATGTATTTAAGTATAGTACCTTAGGACCCATAAAATATGGGTCGTTTCTAAAGATGAGGCTTCTCTCTTCCACATTCCAAAAAACAAAAACAAAGTATCCTTTGCCTACAAAGGGCTTTTGATGTCTTCCTAGACTAAAGTAATCCAGTTCCTCTGCACCCAGTCTTCCACAAATTTGGGAGAGGGCCAGAGGCCAGTAAACTATCCAATGAGCCCTCTTTCAACCAGTTTCAACGTAGATAGACAAGTTTCTTCGATTGGAAGGGCAACCAAAGGGATGCTATGTAGCTTCTTCATGAAATTTTGCTGAGATTCAGTGAGAGGGTTCTTACTTCTAGCTACTATCAGTTTCTTAAATGCAACGAATTCTGGAGGAGGAAGGGGAGCCTCGGGCTCCCCTCCTGATGCCATGGCAGCTGGGAGGTTGCAAGTAGGTCAACCCACACTCGACCTATCAGAGCGCACACTAGCTAATACAATAATATCATCTAGTCGTATATTTTAATCATAGACTAAATTTTTCATTTAAACTAGTCATTTTTAGTTTGATCACTTAAAATTGATCAAATATAGAAGTAATTCACTTGAAATAATTGTAGTGACTAATGTTTTTAGTCACCTAGTCACTAATTTCATCATTTTATACTAGTGCATCCTCTTAGAGACATGGATGCCAAATGATTGGCATATGACTCCTCAAGAAGAAATAATTCCCCAGGGCCTCCACCTAGTGCCTAGCATGGTCTCCTCAGCTTCTTGGAAAGCTATCGCTGACATAGGGGACACCATCAGGATCTTCAAGCCTCCTCTAGAATTTTTCATCAAACTCAAATTTGATAGAGCCTCGAAAGGCAATTTGGGGCAAGCAGGGGTTGGAGGGATTTTTTGAGATCATCAAGGCACAACAAGATTCATATATGCTGACTCCTGTGGCTTTGCCAACAAACAATGAAGTATAATTCATAGGAGTGCACCAATTTATCCTCTTGGCCATCAGGCTAGGATACAAAAAGATGGTAATCAAAGGAGATTCTCAGTTGGTTATGAACACTCTCAAAAAAATTAATCAAGGAATGAAGTGGGACAAACTCAGCCAAAGATGATGTTCTGCTTCACATCTTCAGGGATTGGAGGATACAATAAAAAAATTTGATTATATCATTATCACCCATTTAAGGAGGGAAAGAAACATAGTAGTTCACCTTCTGGAAAATTGTGGTTGTGCTCACTCGAATAAACCTATTGAATTAAGAAGCCATCCTAATCTCGGGGAAGAACCATGGATCAAGCTGCAGAGCATCATAGAGTAGGACAGGTCCGAGGGTATAGCTCACCCAAATTTTCCGAACTCAACTCCCCGATTGGGGTGTAGCGAAGAAGATCAACCCTCCCATCAGTGTTAATGGTAGTGCCCTTAGGGTTGAAGCCCACCACCTTCCACATGAGTGGCAAGGGCGACAGGCTATACTGTCGCATACATCAAAATCTGAGGTGGCAGGACAGAGGCTCGTGCATGGAGCTTGAAACAGGTTGGAGGAAGGTGTGGCGGTTTTGTTATGACATAAGACTTTGGCGCAGGTGCGACAACGAGATAAAAAACCTTCATTGCACTTCCATCATGACAAAATTTAGGTATGTGCTCGGTTTCCTCTCCCTTTTTCATGACATGTTTATGTTTTATGATTTGGTCCAGTATATATGGGAGACTAAGGGGATTAAACTGGATTGGTATAGTCTTTTTTTGGGTAGGGGAGAGCAGAAAAATTCCGAATCTGGTTGGGGGAAGGTTGGGGTTCTTTTGTGTATCTGCCTTTGTGTCAGAGTAGGAATTGTGCATGGCCTCAACATGCACCCGAGTGTGAGTCTGTTGGGTAAGGGATGCCAATAAGAAGGAATGGTGAGGGGTCGGGAAATCCTACTAGGGTATAGAGTTAAGGAGCAGTCCTAGGTTGTGTTTAGTTCAGAGGCTTTACTATTTTATACCACCTTGAGCTTTTTGGGCTCGGTGTGCATGGGGAATGGGAGAGGGAATTCCACCTGAGTCCGAGAAATGGGCAGCGACACCTCCTCTATCAATTTCGAGGGTGGGATGTATGATGAGAGAGAGGAAACTAGAAGGGAGGTTAGGAGATTGAGGGAGGTGGGAGCTCTCTGGGTTATGGGGACAATTTTTGGGGTGTGCGCGATCGTTAGGGACAAGTGGTGGCAAAAATTAAGCAGGGTATGAGGGAAATGGCTCTGCAGAGGGACAAGTAGGGGAGAAGTCCTGGGAAGAGGCCCCCGGGTCACCTTTCTTCTAATAACTTGGATGCATGGACCTTTGTTCAATTTCATTGTATGGAATTATGCCTTCGTTTTATTGTGTGGACAGGTCACCTACCCAAAAACCTAGTCAAAGACTGTGGGATGGCACGCTCCAAGGGTCCTGCAACTTATGATCATTCAAGGAGCCCTACAGCTTGAGGTTGTGGCTGGTAAGATAAAGGGAAGTTGGTAGAAGCCCAACACATCTCACCCCTGAGCAAGCCGAGAGGACGGAGGCCTGCAATCAATGTGATCCAAGAGGTGGCGAAATCATACCATGAGAACACATTAGAGGAAATTCAAAAGCTCATTGAAAAATGGGAAGCTGACATAAATAGACATGCAGAGATAAAGATGGATACTGAGGAATGGAGAGGTTTAATACCAGATCTAGGACAAACAAGAGGTAGACTAACACAATTCAAGAAAACATTGTATCTTTATTGGTCTATGAAGAGAATCCTTGGCAAAGCCTCAGAGCAGATCTCTATGACCCTGGTGACATTAGCCCAATACTTCCGAGACTACAAGAGCAAGTTCGATAAGATCAAGTTCCAACTAAGGAAACAAGATGGGTGCCTCAAGCATATATATTGACTACCACCTCCCATGTATTTCCAAGCCTTTTGAGCAGGATGGTACCTCGGTTCAGGATTCGACACTAGTGGAGTCGGCCTTGGTTCCAGATGAGGCTGATTAGTTCATGAATGTTTTAATCTATCTTTTTTCTTAGTATTTATATGTGGCTAACATTTAAATTTCAAGTGTCCAGTAAATATGTTAGTCAATCTATGAAAAATTGTATATGTGTGAGTATACAGGCTTTGTTTTCTTGGTATGACAGACTTAAAAACTTATTTTTTTGGATGGCATACCATGCCATCAGGTGGCCAACAGACTTGGTTTCCCACTCAGGGCGGGTTGAGACCACCAAACTAGTAAATCTAGTTGTTTGTTGTTTATAAAATAAATGAAAAAAGAGTCCTACCAAGCTTACAAAAAAAAGCACTATAAAATGTATAAAATTAATAACAATAATAAGTTCTAAAATTACATACATACATATATGTAATGAAATAATAAAAAATATACTAAGTATAATATAAAAATTTAAACCATACTATACCATGTGCAATACTATTGAATTCTCAATGCCATGAGCCCATAAAACACTATAATTAAGTTGAAGAAAAATTTAATGGCACATGTACATATTATAGCTCTATCAAGTTATGTGTCACCATCAAGCTCCATAGCATGACGAAGCTATGTAGTTTAATTGAGGGTTTTATTTAGTCCTAGATGGACCTTTTAAAAGCTTGATGGAGGGCTTAAAAAATACCCTCACAAAGATACATTTTCTACCTTTGGAACACAAGTTCTTCGGAAAAAAGAGTAACCCAACTCCATCGAATTCAACCTTATTTTATTTGAAGTCACAATAATATAAAAATATTTATCTTAATTGGCTTATTCATAAAATAAATAATTATGTATTATGGTTTTGTGCATATAAAATATTTAGAAAACAATTACTTTGAATTTGTTGTATTTATGGTGCAAACTTACATAAATGAATTTTAATTTTACATGTAAACATGACAAACAAATAAATATTATAAAATAAATGTTTGTGAGTTTAGTTCTAATTTATATATTCACAATATAAATATTTGTAGTTTTTTTATGGTTATGGTGGCAATTCACATAAATAAATCCACTTGTACATGCCAACATGGCAAACACAAAGTTAACTAAGCTACTTTATAGAACTTGACAATATAGCATACACCACTTCTTCAAATATATGGTGATATACTCCACTTCCAATAAGATTAATAAAAATTTACTCCACTTTGACAACACATAGTAAGAATGGTGCTAACTTGTTCATCAAATATGGTGATATACTTCATTTTTAATATGATACATAAACATTTACACCTCACACAAAACCACATAACCTAAGCGGTGTTAACTTATAATATACTTCATTTTTAATATGATACATAAACATTTACACCACATTAACGTGCTAACTTATGGTGCTAAAGGAGAGTTTTTCTTGTTGTGTATTGTCTTCAATTGATATGGTTTTGTCTTAATTGTTGATTGTCTTGAATGAATTTCATCTTAATTGCAATTGTTTTGATATAAAGTTTTGTCTTAAAATATTTTTGTCTCAAGTTGTTTTTGTCTTCAATGTAAAATTTTGTCTTAAATTGTTTTTGTCTTAAAATGTAATGTCCCTTTTTGGGGATTCTTAATATTGTATGTCAGATATGGACTACAGAGGCATTTACTAGTTATTTCACCTCTAAAAAGAGGGTGAGAACTAGAGGCTACCTGGCCAACTGTAGACTCTGCCTATAGAACTTGGAATAATCCCAATTCAGGAATCTCAACAAAGCCTTCAATGAAAACACTGTATAAGAAAATATGAGAAATGAAAACAAAGATTAGGGCTAGGATCCCCTCACTCAAGCTGTATGCGACATGTATATGCAATTTCAAAAGAAACAAATAATTTTAAGCATGTTAAACAAATCTCCCAGGAACAAGACTAGCAAGAAATTAGCCAAACAAAGAGACTGCTATAAAATGAAAACCCCAACTACTAGAATTACGCAGATCTGACTGAAACTCAAAGGAGGTCAGCCAATGATCTGATACTTCAGTATGATATCCATAAATCATATTTACAAATGAGTCCATTTCCTTTAGAACTGATTACAAAAATAACTAGGGCAAGATCCCTTCAGAAATGAGAGCTGCAACTAGAAATAAACTGCAGAAATACATTGACATGACATTATTTTCAGAGTGGATTTGGTGTTTTACATTAAATTTCAGATCTATGACAGATCTATGAATGAAAAATCAGATATAATACAGATATGGAAGCTACAAGACATTAATAACAAGATCCAATTGGAATTACATCAAAATACTGCATATTAAGCTGTAGATCTGAATTACAATATATTGTGCTGCAGAAAACCTAGAAATTCTTGAAGATAACTTTATTTACTGAAATAGTTTAGATCTATAGAGACATGGATCAGCAACCCAATCCACATATCACCAAGGGAATGCAAGCCTAACACCAAGAGATCTCCTCCAAACTGATAGCAAACTGAAATAACAAGCCCTCTTATAAAATAACGTAGTATAGAGCAGAAACTGCACAGAGGGTGAAGGAGATTGAGTACATGGAATGAAAAGTATAGATCTGATATGAAATATATATCAGCTAACTCCTTGGAGGCTGAAGAATACTCTCCAATAGATAAAGCCTCTCAAAAACAACTAGATCTAAGCAGGTCTACAATGCCACTTGCTACAAAAGATAGCAGCTGCAAAACCCTCAATGGGCCAGCACTGCTCATGAAAGATAGAGCTTGGTCTCAAAATAGATAGTGGCCTTCTTCAAAAAAGAACTCTTCCAATGATCCTCAAGGGAAGAGATGAAATCCCTAAACAGAAATTCTAATCACAATCCTCCACTAAACAGCAAAGAATGGTATTTGTCTAAGCAGAAAAATACTTCAGAAATATACTTCATCAACAACCCCTTCATGTTGCTCTCCTCCTTATTTTATAACATGAGAAAGCCTTTGCAAACCCTAGACCACTTTGATGAGTCACCCCTCTTCACATTATAGGCTCCCTTCTAGAGCTGCACAGTCCCTCTTGGAGATGCATTGAACCTAGATAGCGTAGTTGATTTGGTCAAGGTGGACCCAATATTTGGCTCAATCCTCTTTCACACCTGCAAGTGATTATTTACATAGCCCAGATTTGTCTTTTTTCACATGGGAATTGATTTATTAGGAAACTTACATGTTCTTCTTTATTAATTTATTCATAAAGCATAAAATAAATAAAAATTTAATGTCTCCTCTTAGCTAAGGTTAAGTAGGGACATTACAGTCCTCCCCCTCAAGATGTTGCTTGTCCTCAAACAACTAGTAGGATAAGAGCTGTGTCTCTCCTCCTCCTCCATTGATGACACCATCAGGAATTAAGCTCTCATCATGAAGCAAGTTTTCACCAAGGCAATACATCAAAAACTTCTCCTCCAATGCTAGCTTGATAGGTTTATAGTCTACCCCTTTAGGAGTGTAAAACTCAACGGAAATGTACATGGGTGAACCAATGTCACATCTAAAACATGTATAATGAAGTACTGGATATATTTCCATCCCATGTGGCACATGTACACTACTGACTCTTTTCCCATACATACCCATAAACAAAACCAATATGTCATCTATGTATGGTAGCAAAATCACATAAAGGCAAATTGAAATTTGCACATGAGGAGGTGGGTCACAATCCCACATAAGGTGTTACACCATTTTTTGGTCATCTAACTCTTCATCATTAGATGGACCCAAAGACACCATGTAAGACCAGTTTTACCCCAAGTAAAACTGCTTTCACTATGTTAATTAGGAAACCCCAAAAGGAATAATTAATTAAACCATAATTTAATTATTATTCCAGTCATGTTTAACCCAAAAACAAAGAAATTAATGAGATAAACCCATAGTTATCTTATTATTTTCTAGGAATAATTATTTAAATAATATTCCTTATTAAATATGACCAAATCAACCACCATTAATCAAATAAATCATTATTTATTTGATTATATCCCAACCACTTTCTTAAAAGATAAATAAATCATTTATTTATTTTATTTTTCACTAATCAAAGGATTTGACCCAAGTCAAACACCCTTTCCCTCCAACAAATAATAACAAAATATTCCATAAAGGTGGATCTAGATTTGGTTAACATTATTTTAATCATGCACCAAGATCTAGAATGACCCAATATTTTGTTATAAATAGGAGGGTTCTTCCCCATCATTCCTCACCTTTTGTTGCCTATTAGATCACTCGGGATCTATACACTTGGTCTCATTTTTCCATCATTGGCTCCCATTGAGCTTCATTTTTGCATTGGGTTTTCTACACCTACAAGAGAGAGAAAGCTTAGATCTGAAGTGCCGAGGACTACAAAGAACCCATCCCATTGAGGAGAGCTGGATACACCTTCTTGTTTTCCTCCCAGGTGCCCTGTAATATAAAAATTCATTCAAAAATCGTGTTCTTGTCTTGTCTGTTGGATGCATGGAGCAAACTCTTTACTTTACTGCTTAATGTCTTTCCATTTATAGATCTGTTTGTTGCAGCACTTTAACTACTAATCGCAGATCTGAAGATGTTTTGCAGCCATTATTGTTGTTAGGGCTATTAGTTATGCGTAGCTAAAGTGGTTCTTTTTCGTACGCTTCGACAAAGAATTCATACTCACAAATGGCGACTCCACACGGGTTTTAAATTACGACCGCTGTCGTTTTTCCTATTCCTGCATATCCAGCTACTTCAGGCCCTAGGGCTTCTTTTTTAGCTGCTTAGTTTTTCTCTTTTCATGTCATTTTCCTCACATAAAACCCTAAAAACCTAAAATTTCTAACTTCCGTGTGTTTCTGGCCCTATTGCGCAGGTAAGCGACACCAGCCGCACCTGAGACGGAAATTTTTCAGAAAATCTGCCGCCGAAACAGCCGGAACGGGGGGGTCGCACCTTTTGGCCCAAAACCTGCGACCTGGACGCACCTTTGGGCCTGTTTCCTGCGACCTCAACTCAGATCAGGTCAGAACCTGCGACCTGCCCTTTTTTCAGCATTTTTTCTGTAATTTTTCTGGGTTCTGCTGCAGCCTCTGCCAGGGTTTTCCAGCCTCTGCCTCAGCCCGCCTTGACCAAGATCTGATCTGTTTTTACTCATCTAAGTGGGAACCCAGCCCCTTAGGGCTTTAGTACCCTCCACTTTTGTGGAAGAGTTTCAGCTGTTTCAGCCGTCGGTTTCAGAGCTTCAGCCCTTTCTTTTTCTAGATCTGTGACCTCACTTCCAGATCCATCGAAATCAGCCTCTTTTCCTTTCAAATCACCTCTTGTCGTTTTGTTTGGACCTCCCCTAAAGGCCTCTGCCTTGCCCCTCCCGGCTTTTTGCTGATTTCCCTTTTTTTCCAGCCACCTTGCCCCTGTCTCTTGGCTGTGATCTGCACCCCTTATCTGCAGCTTTATCCTCCAGATCTCTGTCCCCTTTGACCCTAGGTCTGTTGAGCTTCCTTTGTGTGTGTTTCCATAGTTTTTCCCTTTCTTTCTAGCATAGTTTTGAGAGACCCACCTTCTTGGGTTAAATAGATGCATACGTAGCTGTTATTTTTCTGTTATTTCAGCATTTTATTCTGTTCTCTGTAGGTTTATTTTCAGCTACGCAGCACACTTTTTGCTCTCAACAACGGAAAGGGTTTAAAAATTAAAATTAACGCACACCACACACTGACCCTAAGTGAAGAAGCGCCTGGTTTACACCGCCTGGCAAAGACTCTAAAATCAATCGCCACTGCACCTTATCTGCCCTTGACCTTCTTGATTCTGTCCCTTTCTGCCCTTGTCGGTTTCCTTCTTCCTGTCATCATTGCGCCCCCAAGGCGCCTTTCCCGGAGACTTATTGGCCTTCATCCTCAGTTTTCGGTTGATCGACCTGCTCCGCACCATCGTCGTCGAGCCAGCCCACCTTCGAGTCCGCACTCTGACTCCTCTCCTGATTCATCGGATCCCCCTTCTCCTTCCGGTTCTCCCCCTCCGACTCCTTTTACCTTCACCATGTCCGGATCAGGGCCTAATGCTAGCGGTTCTCCCGGCCCCAATGCCGGCCCTACTTCTAGCGGAACCGTCACAACCACTCCTCCGGCCACCCCTGTGCTGCCGTACATTGCAGGCCTCAGCCTCCCCGATTTCCATCAGTTGATTAACGACCCCATTCACCATAATACTACCTGGCCCACTATGCCTACCAAGTTACCCTCTGATATCCCTAAGTTCGAGGGCCTTAATGGCGAAGACCCAACCAATCACGTCCGGTCTTTCCACATGTGGTGTTCCTCCAACTCCATTAACGATGACTCCATCCGTCTTCGTTTGTTCCAACGCACGCTTACCGGCGAAGCTTCTAAATGGTATGTCGAACAGGCCACTTCCTCCCATACCACATTCGAGACTCTTGCCCAAGCCTTCTTGTCGTACTTCCAGCTTCCTCTCCGATACGACACTGGTACGGAGCTCTTGACTTCATTTAAGCAATCCTCTTCCACACGCCTTTCTGCCCATGTTCAGGAATGGCGACGAAGACGGAGCTTATGTCGAGCCCCTCCCTTTGAAGATCGGGTTTACATGGACTGGTTCCTTCGCACCCTCCCGTCTCCCATCGGCAAAGATGTCGCCTCTCACTTTCCTCAATCCGAAGAAGCCGCCCTCCAAATAGCTTTAAAATATGACCTGATCTACGCTCAATCTGGTTATGTTTATACCGTTATTCCTGACATCCCCAGGCCCGGTGGCGCTAACGCCCCGGGGGCATCTCATTCCGCCGACGGTATTGTTGGATCTCTTTCCCACCCCTCTGCTCACCCTCCTATGAGCCATGGCCTTCCTCAGGGGGGGGCCAGCACCTCTAGCGCTCTGCCCCCTCCCGGCAACATGTATCCAGGATACGGCATGCCTCCTCTCTTTGCCCAACCTCCTGCTTACCTCAATGCTGCCCAACCCAACCCTTACTTTTATCCGCAGCCTGGTGCGCCAGCTCCTCCAGCATATGCGCTTCCGCCTCCCTTGCCTCCTCACCACCTGCAACAGCCCTTACAACCCCCTCCAGGGCAAGTATTTGCGCAACAGGGTGCGTTTAATCCCCCTTCTTCTCAAAGAAGGCGGAGAGGCAACCAGAACCCATCTGCCCCCGGTAACCGAGGTCCCAATTCTGGTCCGGACCCTAACACTAGCAACCAGCCTCAGGGCATTCCGCCCAGGCCGGACAGGCCGCTTCGCACAAACAAGCCCTGTTCGTGTTGCGATGTTTACGGTCACTACACTCACGATTGCCCTCTCTTACCCCAGATGCGACAGATGTGGGAGTCTCAAGCCACATTGCGCGGACAGCACACCTCCCCTCACGCTCCTCCTAATGTGGCCACTACCCAGCCAGCTGTGTTCACTGATCCTTTCCCTCAACAGGGATTCGTGGCTCCCCACCCCCCTGACAGCCATGCCGCCACACCCTCGTCCATTTCTGGTTCCTCTGACTACCAGATCCTCATGATGCACTCCGATCCGTCCCCTTCCGTCGACCTTCACCTTCAAACTCTGTCTCGCCAGTACACCAAGCCCCCTGCTCAGTCTGCTCCCGAGCCCCCATCTTCAGGTTCTACAGAGCCTCTTTCGACATCCAGTGGCCCCTTACACATCCCTCAACCCAAAGTTGAGGTTCACCCAAAGATTCCAAAGGGTCCCTTACGCCGAAATGCTGCCTCCGGTCGAGCCGCTCAATCGTACAGTATAGTAGATGATTTGGCACAATCCCCTGCTGCCATTTCCACACTGGAACTCCTCCAGTCGTGCCCTTCTCAAAGGAAGACTCTACTATCTGCCGTGGGCGCTGTTGATCCTGCTGATGTCCAAATGATTGTTTTCGACGCCACTCAATCGGACCACCCTCCTCTTCCTCCTTCCGTTGCTTTCCAAATCCCAGTCAAAATCCGGAACGCCACTGTATCCCGGTGTATAATTGATGAGGGGGCATCCACCTGTGTGATGTCCGCTTCGGTTTGGAAGCAACTCGGATCCCCCGAGCTGGCCCCTTCCACGATCACCCTTCGAGCGTGGGACGGTCATGCCTCCCAGCCTATTGGCCTGTTTCGTAACTGTCCCATCACCCTCGCCGGTAAGACTGTTTGCGTTGATGTCGACGTCATTGACGCCCCTCTAGACTACAACATTCTATTGGGGCGAAGCTACACCTCTGCCATGTCTGTTGTCCCATCCGCGGTCTTCCGCAAGATGTCTTTTCCACATAATGGAAAGATAGTCACCATTGACCAGCTATCGTATCATGAGCCGCCGTCTCCATCCGCCTCCGAGACGACCATCTCTTCTGTAGCCAACAAGCAAACCGTCGATTTTTTGACCAGTGTCTCCCCCGGCGTCTATAAATATTCCACCCTGCTTGGAACTTTTCCTCACCTTCCTCCCCCTCCTGTTACTGATCCCAGCTTGTCGAATGTTTGCATGATGCAATCGTCTCAGGCTGCCCATAAACGGCCTGCCTCGGCTAGTCCGCACCCTCCTCCCCGCCCTCCGCAGCCCGCTCCTAGCCATCCATCTCAGCCAGCCGGACCTCCTCTTTCTGGCCCTCCCCCTACAGCTGGTGCCCCCGAACCTCTTTATCCTCCAGGCTCGGTCCCCCCTGGCCTTAACCATCTTGGAGCCGTACCTCCTGGTCATTACCCTGCTGGACAGATCCCCTTCTTGGCTCCCCCTCCCGGAGTATATTCTGTCCCCGTCATGGCCACCCTCTCTCTCCCTAACTTGACCTTGGGTATTCCGGTTTGGTACCTTGACCCCCCAACCGCCACCCCCCCTGGTCACCCCAAACCTTACATGGCTTTGACACCGGTTCAACCGGTCCCCTCGCTTCCTCCATAGCCACTGTGCCCCCAGCACCTCCACAGGACCCTTCTCCTGTTGTGACGGCTCCCGGGAAGACAGGCAAAGCCCGAAGGGGGGCAACCCATCACGATCCGGCCCCCCCAACATCCGTTACCCCCCCACGACCACCAAAGCCCGCCATTCGATGCGCTTTGTGTGATGTCGTCGGTCATGCCACTCACATGTGTCCCGAATTGCCCCACCTCAAGCTTCTGGTCAACGAGACATTCCCCGACTCTGATCTCCCAGAAGTCCATGTCACTATCCCCGACTCCCTCCCAAAACTCAAACACTTGCGCACAAACCACCCTTGTGCCTTGTGCGATTTTCACGGCCATTACACCCACCTCTGTCCCCGCCTTGACGAGTACCGTTCCTCCTCGGACTTGTACCGCCAGTTCAAGGCCGCTTCGATCGGACCAGAGGACATTCACATTCCGCCTCCCGCTGTTAAGCCAACGGAGCCCTCAGTCACCATTTTGTACCTGTCATCATCCATGAGACCATTGGGGAACGTTCCATCTGAATCCTCCCCTGTCGTTTCGCTTGACCTTCCTTCAGCGGTCATCTTGGGCTCAACATCGGTAGATCCGTTATCTACTTACTCTTCGGTCACCCATTGTGACGATGCGCATGTGAACCTCTCTTCTCATGATGATGATTCAGGCCACTTCACCACGTCAGGTAGTTCTTCTTCCACTAGTCACCCCATCTTCTATCACGATGACGACATTATGGAAGAAATTCCCACCCCCGACTTCATCTATTCCCCTTTACATCGAACCCATGCGTTCACACCACATCCACCTTGTGGTCATTACATCGAAACCCAATGTTTGGGTAAGGGGGCACCCACATTTGAGAGACCAAGAGAAGCCATTCTCCACCACTCTCCTAGTGTATCGGGTCGTGTTGACTCTAGACCCCGTATTCTTCCACATTTAGAAGAACCTCTAGAGTCCCATATCACTTCAGATCACTCTCGGGACGATACCCCTTATCGTTCCCTCATCTTACATCAGCAACCCAGTCTCTTAGACATTATTATTGACCAACCTATAGCTTTTCTATGAGAGCATCAGTTCATTATCTCCAAATCCTCCTTTTGGGATAGTGACACCAGGTATGCCAATTCGGAAAATTAAAGTCCATTTGATCCCTATATGCAGTACCAAAAGAGATTGGTAACACTCCATTTCCTTTCTCAAACTGCATAACCATAACCAGAACAAATGGCACACTACATCATTAAAATGTGGTTAGATTCCCCTTTTTACAAATACATTTTGGCATGCCCACATCATGTCACACAAACTCAAAAAATGGGGGCACCACCTGCCCCTACATACATCACTGGGGGCACCATACGCCCCCCCATACATATACTTACGACATGCCCATAGCATGTTCCAAAAACTGGGGGCACCATACGCCCCCCCATACATATACATCCGACACGCCCATAGCATGTTACAAACAAAACCCAAAACTGGGGGCACCATATGCCCCCCCATACATTCTGGGGGGCACCACTTGCCCCTACACACATCCGAGAGGGCACCATATGCCCCTATATCTGGCCAATACACGACGAACGCCCTGATCCGCCTGGATCTCTGTCCGAAGTGTTCCCAGATCCCTCTCTCTCCAGTTGACCCACAACTCTGCCATACCTGCACAACCACATTCTTTTTGTCAGGGTGCAGATCGGGAAAACCATAACCACACACCACAACCCAACTCCCAGCCATCAAACAGCACCAAGCCCTCCTCGTCTCCCAGGTCGCAGTTTTCTGCCATTTTCTGGACCAGGTCGCACTTTTTTCCCCCAAACCTGCGTCCTGGGTCGTACTTTTTGCCCCTAAAAGTGCGACCCGGCCATAGAGATGAAGGAGGGGCTGTTTCTGGGGGTTTTGGGCCCTAAAATGCAAATGTCATCCAACAACATGCAAGAGCAAGGTTAGGCCTCGTACCTCCAACTGACAGATCTCGCTTCCAACGGTCGGTTTGTCCGCTACGTTCGCCGAAAGATTTAGGGCCTTCTCTCCACATTCACCATAGCAACAATAGCAAATGAATGATTTTGGAGGGAAAACTGCCTCATTCAAGAGAACCCATGTTTCTCCTTTCGACTACTGCAACCACACCGTAGCCCCGTTTGACGAACCGTCAGCACCGCTGGACAGATCTCACCGAGCTCTCAAATGGGTTTTAGTTAGTTTTTGGTGATTTGATATTTCACCCGGACACATTTTTTTCCACGAAGGGTCACTTCACCGCTCCTTAAAATCGAATTTCCTCACTTACAACACTTGTACTTGGGGCACCATATCGCCCCCTTACTTGTCCATGTTCGTGTTGATTTTCGTCATGAGTGCCCACCTTGTACTCATGCTTCCTTGGTCCCCCATTGGGGCCTTTACTGTGTGGCAGCACTATCATGTCGCCCTTGTTTAGAGCATCCGAGTTGAGTCATCATTGCATTCATGGAGTCTATACCGCGGCCTTTTACACCCTACTATAGCCCTCCATTCTTTTTGCTTGGTTCCTCTCTTGTGTCGCATATCATGACCTTCAGCCCCACTGTCCCCTATCCTTTCGATATTGTGCCAGTCGCTGCCATGTCATTCATGCCCTTTATGCTCTAACAAGGGAAGTCGTCTATTCGCCACTCCATCCTTCCCATTTCCACCATCATCATTAGTGTCAGTCTGTCCGTCGCTCTATTGCTCTTCTCTCGTGCCTTAGTTGAGGTTCTCTCATTGCCTCATCTACGGCGGACCTCCTTCTGTCGACCTCAGCACATTTATTCCAGAAGCAAGGTCTAGAGGGCGGTGTACCTTGGTTCCAGCTTCCACTTTTGTTCGGTGCCTCGGATCAGGCAGGGGGATTTCTCACTTCCCTTTGACTTGGTTGCTTCTCCAGCTCCTTTCAGCATGATCGAGATTCGTATACTGGACAGTCCAGTGACCCAGCAGCAGCTCCTGATGATTCCCGGGCGTGTGTGAGATGTCTCAGCCCTCATGAGGGGGTGGCCCTGCAGGTAGCCCCCCACATGCCCGGATGACCTCTTCATTGCAGCCTTTGATGCCGCTCCAGATTTGGATGATGTTGGCCTTAGCCACTTGCAGCACCTCTATGATTTGCATGTATCAGTCAGATTTTGTGAGCCCTTCCCCATTTACAGGGGGCATTTGGGGTTGTATTTATCTCATGTACTCAGATGATATTGTACTAGTCCTAGCTGTTATCCCAGGCACAGCATGTATGTGAGACTCTTCATTGTATTTTTATCTGGCTCTTGATTATGCCAGCTGTACTCTATGGTTCGGTCCCTTGTCCACTGGACACACTATTCTTTTGTACTTTGTCACGGCGGGCATAGGTATGCCTCCCCCGCCGCCTTCAGCACAGGTACCCTCTCATAACAGAGACTTGTTGCACCTGCGAGTCTCGTCTCCTCCGGGTCTAGTCCTTCAGCACACTATCTACCTCATAGTTCTCTCTCTGACATACCCTTTTGTTGTCTAGTGATTGTTTTCTTACAACGTACTTCGGTCATACGATTTGCTCCTGACACTCGCACGCTGGGGGGCAATCTGTTACACCATTTTTTGGTCATCTAACTCTTCATCATTAGATGGACCCAAAGACACCATGTAAGACCAGTTTTACCCCAAGTAAAACTGCTTTCACTATGTTAATTAGGAAACCCCAAAAGGAATAATTAATTAAACCATAATTTAATTATTATTCCCAGTCATGTTTAACCCAAAAAACAAAGAAATTAATGAGATAAACCCATAGTTATCTTATTATTTTCTAGGAATAATTATTTAAATCGTATTTAGATAATATTCCTTGTTAAATATGACCAAATCAACCACCATTAATCAAATAAATCATTATTTATTTGATTATATCCCAACCACTTCCTTAAAAAGATAAATAGATCATTTATTTATTTATTTTTCACTAATCAAGGGATTTGACCCAAGTCAAACACCCTTTCCCTCCAACAAATAATAATAAAATATTCCATAGAGGTGGATCTAGATGTGATTAACATTATTTTAATCATGCACCAAGATCTAGAAGGACCCAATATTTTGTTATAAATAGGAGGGTTTTCTCCATCATTCTTCACCTTTTGTTGCATACTAGATCACTCTGGATCTATACACTCGGTCTCATTTTCTGCCATTGTTGCTCCCATTGAGCTCTACTTTCTACATTGGGTTTTCTACATCTACAAGAGAGAGAAAGCTTAGATCTGAAGTGCTGAGGACTACAAAGAACCCATCCCATTGAGGAGATCTCGATACACCTTCTTGTTTCCTCCCAGGTGCCCTGTAATATAAAAATTCATTCAAAAATCGTGTTCTTGTCTTGTCTGTTGGATGCATGGAGCAAACTCTTTACTTTACTGCTTAATGTCTTTCCATTTATAGATCTGTTTGTTGTAGCACTTTAACTACTAATTGCAGATCTGAAGATGTTTTGCAGCCATTATTGTTGTTAGGGCTATTAGTTATGCGTAGCTAAAGTGGTTCTTTTTCGTACGCTTCGACAAAGAATTCATACTAACATAAGGTACCAGCGTAGTACACTCCTTGTTCTGAGTAGATCTGAATGTGATAGGTGGTTCTCCCACCACATATTTGCTGCATAAGCCACTTTGACATGGTTGAAAGTGAAACTCTCATTAGGTTCCTTTGGAAAGCACCCATCATGAAAAACAATCTCCCTTTGCACCTCAAGGGAGTGGCAAGCTTTGGAGTTTTCATTGGCCCCATCTTTGCCATGAGATTTGCAAGAAAAAGTGCTCTTTGTAGGAGCCATGACCTACATACATGTGGTAAGAGAGTGTGCCAAATCATAAAAATAAACTTGCTCCACAAGATCATATCTCTTACCATACAAATCTCCCATACTCATAGAGTTAGGCATGGGTTTTTCCCTTCTTTTGAGAGAAGAAAGAGATGGCTGAAATATATCCTGCATAGGATCCTTTGGCTGCCCCATATCCACATAGCTGTTGCACTCTTGTAAGTGCCGATTTAGTTCCTCCCAATCATAATGCTTATGTAGCTCTTCCTCCATACCCTCCCAATCAAAACTCTTCAAGATTAGGGAGTAGATTCTTGCTAATTGCATGTAGCTAGAAAGGAACTCCTTGTGTGCCCTTTAAAGTATTTCTTACTTAAGCCTTGAGGCTTGAGACAAGAATACTTTTCCAAGATGATATATGACCCCTTCATGGAACATATAGCCTTCTCCTTGTTTTATACCATCTAGGATCATCCCGGTGTGTAGATCTTTGGAGTACTCTACAAGGAGTTGAGACATCCAATATGGATCTACACTCTTCAACAAGGACAGCGTTGTAGATGTATCTGTGGTGGTGCTTTCCATGTTGTTGCTTGCTCCTTTGGCATTATGCATGCCAAAATTTTATGTGGGAAGCCTGATCCTCACCTTTGCTTCCTCCCATAGTGCAGTGACTCTTTCTTCCATTGTTCCAGCACTTGGTGAAGCTTTCTCCACAGAATCTAATGGCATCCAAAGAGGCTTTCCATGATGTAGGAATGTCCCTTGCAGTAATCTCATGAACATGAGAGAAGGAACCATGAGATCCTTTCCCTCACTGCGCAAATCCATATTTGTTGTGTGGGTAAAGGCATCAAGTGAAGGGTAGGTGTACATGCCTTGAATAACTTGTTGCTTCCCACTCTTCAATTCCACCCACTCCATCTGCAAGGCCCTCCAATCAGTGGTGACTTTTCCCAAAGTAATCAACCACTGGACACCCAAGATGAGGTTGGTGTCTGGTACGTCCACCACAAAGAAGTGGTCCCTCAAAGTGTAGGTCCCCATAGTCACATAAAGTGAAGGAACACACTGCATGCACTACATAGCTCTATCCCCCGGAACCAAAACAGAGAACCCATAAAAAGAATCAGTAGGGATCCATCTCCTCTGCACAAAGTGAGCATCAATAAAATTATGGGTTGCCCCACTGTCAATAATAATAGATACTCTTTGGTCCATAACTGAACCCTGGACTCTAAGAGTCAAATATTTGGGCACTCCCCTCAAAGAAACAAGAGTCCCACTGGTTGGAGAAAATGCTCATTATTCTTCCCTAGATGATGATGTATCCTACTCCTCATCATCACTAGTGTTGTGACCTCTCCTAGGTCCATCATTGCCCCCTCCTCTTCACAATTGGAGAAGACTTCAATACAATGTGCTCTTCCAGCAACACATCTATGTCCCGGCACCCATGATTCTTGACAAGTGAAACATAATTTCTTCTTTCTCAACTCCCTCCAGAGATCATTGTCAAGAAGCTTTTTCTGTGAGCTCTCATTGGGTGGGGAAGCTTTCCCTTCCTTCCCTTCAGAAGAGTGAGTGGATTTTCTAGGAAGGGTTGCCTTTTCTCTTGGCAAGACATCTTGGAGATCTCTTGTTCTTTCAGTGGCATCATGGAGTGTGGTGAGTTTGGTAGACTTAACCAACCCATGAAAATGTTCCTCCAAGCCATCTATGAACATATATACTCTCCTTGCAACTGAAAGATCAGGAACCTAACAGACAACCTCAAAAATTCAGAAATATAGGCTTCAATATCGCCTGTCTGCTTAAGCTTGGCCAAGCTTATGAACGGGGCCTCCTGATCCTTCCAATAAAATATTTCCACTAGTCTCCTAGTGAACTCAGCATAAGTGGACACATTGTTGTGCCCCAATGTATAAATTCCATGAAACCACCAGTTGTGGGCTTCTCCATAAAAATTCAGTGCAAGAATCTTAATGGCTTCTGCTTCAGGCACTTTATTCAGCTAGAAGTAGATGTCCAAATTTTACACCCATGCTTTAGTTGAACAAGAGGGTGATCCATCAAACTTAGGCAAGAAGAAGCTGCCCATGGTGTGGTGCCTCCCATGAAGGAAACCTCCATCTCTATAATGTTGCAATGGTCTCCTCCTGTCCTTTAGATGGCCGAAATCTTGAAAGCTCAAGTTATCCTTGAACCTTTGGCTTTGGGAATCATATTATACAAAGTAACCTTCTAGATAGGTTGAATCTTGAAGCCCTTCATTCTCTACAACCAATAAGGTAGGCATTGTAGAGCGTTGTGAGATCTATGGAGCTTGTGGCAAGCTCACTGGTGAACCAGTTCCAAAATGAGAAATTTCTGAACTCTCTCCTTGATGGAGTCTTCCAAGGGACTCCCTCATTATTTCTATCCACATCTCCTTCATTTCCTTGGATATATCTTGCATGGTTTCCAAGAGATTTTTTGCAAACTCTTATGCCTCTTTATCTTTATCATTCAACTCAAGGCCTTTCCCCTTGTCTTGACCCTTGTCAAGGTCAAAAATAGTATAGTCATACTTTTTATGACTTCTATTCTGGTATCTCCTCTCCCTCTCAGAAAGAGGATCTTCATCTTTGGAATGCAGCACGACTATGGCTCAAATGCTAGCATAGGTTGTGGTAAGAGTGGAGCTTCGATACCACTGTAATGTCCCTTTTTGGGGATTCTCAAGATTCTATTTCAGAGATGGAATACAGAGGAATTTAATGGTTATGTCACCTCTAAAAAGAGGGTGAGAACTAGAGGCTACCTGGCCAACTGTAGATGCTACCTATAGAACTTGGAATAATCCCAATTCAGGAATCTCAACAAGGACTTCAATGAAAATGATGTATAAGAAAATTTGAGAAATGAAAACATAGATCAGGGTTGCGATCCCCTCATTCAAGCTGTATGTGACATGCATATGCAATTTCAGTAGAAACAAATAAGTTTAAGCATGTTAAACAGATCTCCCGGAAACAAGACTAGCTAAAAATCAGCCAAAGAGAGAGACTGCTATAAAATGAAAACCTCAGCTACTAGAATTGCGAAGATCTGACTAAAACTCAGAGGAGGTCAGCCAAATATCTTATAATTCAGTATTATATCAGTAAATAAGATTTACAAATGAGTCCATTTCCTTTACAACTGATTACAAAAAGAACTAGGGCAAGATCCCTTCAAAAATGAGAGTTGCAACTAGAAATAAACTGTAGAAATACATTGACAGCATTATTTTCCAGGTGGTTCAGCTACTGTACATTACATTTCAGATCTAGGAAATATCTATGGAGGAAAAATTATATTTAATATAGATCTAGAAGCTACAAGACATTAAGAACAAGATCCAATTAGAATTACATCAAAATACTGCATATTAAGCTGTAGATCTGAATTACAATATAATGTGCTGCAGAAAACCCATAAATTTCTGAAGATAACTTTATTTACTAAAATAGATCAGATCTATAGAGACATGAATCAGCAACCCAATCCACAGATCACCAAGGGAACTTGGAAGGCAAGCCTAACACCAAGAGATCTCCTCCAACTGATAGCAAACTGAAATATTAGGCCCTCCTACAAAATAACGCAGTATAGAGCAGAAATTGCGCAGAGGGTGAAGGAGACTGAGTACATGGAATGAAAAGTACAGATCTGATATCAAATATAGATCAGCTAACTCCTTGGAGGCTGAAGAACACTCCCCAATATAGAAAGCCTCTCAAAAATAACTATATCTAAGCAGATCTACAATGCCAGTTGCTACAAAAGATAGCGGCTGCAAAACCCTCAATGGGTCAGTGCTGCTCATGAAAGATAGAGCTTGGTATCAAAATAGATAGTGGCCTTATTCAACAAATAAATCCTCTAATGATCCTCAAGGGAAGGGATGAAATCCCTAAACAGGAATTCTAATCACAATCCTCCACTAAACAGCAGAGAATGGTATTTATCTAAGCAGAAAAATACTTCAAAAATATAATTCATCAACAACCCCTTCATGTTGCTCTCCTCCTTCTTTTATAACATGAGAAAGCCTTTGCAAACCCTTAACCACTTTAATGAGTCACCCCTCTTCACATTAGAGGCTCCCTTCTAGAGATGCACAGTCTCTCTTGGAGATGCATTGAACCTAGATAGCGTAGTCGATTTGGTCAAGGTGGACCCAATATTTTGCTCAATCCTCTTTCACACCTGCAAGTGATTATTTACATAGCCCAAATTTGTCTTTGTTCACATGGGCATTGATTTATTAGGAGTTTTACACGTCCTCCTTTATTCATTTATTCATAAAGCATAAAATAAATCAAAATTTAATGTCTCATCTTAGCTAAGGCTAAGTAGGGACATTATAGTCCTCCCCCTCAAGATGTTGCTTGTCCTCAAGCAACTGGTAGGGTAAGATCTCTATCTCTCCTCCTCCTCCATTGATGAAACCATCAGGAATTAAGCTCTCATCATGAAGGAAGTGTTCACCAAGGCAATACATCAAAAACTGCTCCTCCAATGCTAGCTTGATAAGTTCATAGTCTACCCATTCAGGAGTGTAAAACTCAATGGAAATATACATGGGTGAACCAATGTCACATCTGAAACATGTGTCATGAAGTACTGGATATAGTTCCATCCCATGTGGCACATGTACACTATTGACTCTTTGCGCATACATACTCATAAACAAAACCAATATGTCATCTATGTATGGTAGCAAAATCACATAAAGGCAAACTGGAATTTGCACATGAGGAGGTGGGTCACAATCCCACATAAGGTACCAGCATAGTACACTCCTTGTTCTGAGTAGATCTGAATGTGATAGGTGGTACTCCCACCACATATTTGCTGCATAATCCACTTCAACATGGATGAAAGCGAAACTCTCATTAGGTGCCTTTGGAAAGCACCCATCATGAAAAACAATCTCCCTTTGCACCTCAAGGGAGTGGCCATCTTTGGAGTTTTCATTGGCCCCATTTTTGCCATGAGATCTGCAAGAAAAAGTGCTCTTTGTAGGAGCCATGGTCTGCATACATGTGGTAAGAGAGTGTGCCAAATCATAAAAATAAACTTGCTCCACAAGATCATATCTCTTACCATACAAATATCCCATACTCATAGATTTAGGCATGGGTTTTTCCCTTCTTTTGAGAGAAGAAAGAGATGGCTGAAATATATCTTCCATAGGATCCTTTGGCTGCCCCATCTCCACAGAGATATTGCACTCTTGTAAGTGTTGATTTAGTTCCTCCCAATCATAATGCTGATGTAGCTCTTCCTCCATACCCTCCCAATCAAAACTCTTCAAGATTAGGGAGTAGATTCTTGCTAATTGCATGTAGCTGGAAAGGAACTCCTTGTGTGCCCTTTGTAGTATTTCTTGCTTAAGCTTTGAGGCTTGGGACAATAATAATTTTCCAAGATGATAGATGACCCCTTCATGAACCATATAGCCTTCTCCTTGTTTTATACCATCTAGGATCATCCCAGTGTGCAGATCTTTGGAGTACTCTACAAGGAGTTGAGAAATCCAATATGGATCTACACTCTTCAACAAGGACAACGTTGTAGATGTATCTATGGTGGTGCTTTCCTTGTTTCTTCTTGCTCCTTTGGCATTATGAATGCCAAAATTTTGTGTGGGAAGCCTGATCCTCACCTTTGCTTCCTCCCATAGTGCAGTGACTCTTTCTTCCATTGTTCTAGCACTTGGTGAAGCTTTCTCCACAGAATCTAATGGCATTCCAAGAGGCTTTCCATGATGTAGGAATGTCCCTTGCAGAAATCTCATGAACATGAGAGAAGGAACCATGAGATCCTTGCCCTCATTGCGCAAATCCATCTTTGTTGTGTGGGTAGAGACATCAAGTGAAGGGTACGTGTACATGCCTTGAATAACTTGTTGCTTCCCACTCTTCAAGTCTGCCCACTCCATCTGTAAGGCCCTCCAGTCAGTGGTGACTTTTCCCAAAGTAATCAACCACTAGACACCCAAGATGAGGTTGGTGTCTGGTATGTCCACCACAAAGAAGTGGTCCCTCAAAGTGTAGGTCCCCATAGTCACAGAAAGTGAAGGAACACACTGCATGCACTGCATAGTTCTGTCTCCCGGAACCAAAATAGAGAACCCATCAAAAGAATCAATAGGGATCCCTCTCCTCTGTATACAGTGACCATAAATAAAATTATGAGTTGCCCCACTTTCAATAAGAATAGATACTCTTTGGTCCATAACTAAACCCTGGACTCTAAGAGTCAAATATTTTGGCACTCCCCTCAAAGAAACAAGAGTCCCACTGGTTGGAGCAAATGCTCCTTATTCTTCCGTAGATGATCATGTATCCTCCTCCTCATCATCACTAGTGCTGTGACCTCTCCTAGGTCCATAATTTCCCCCTCCTCTTCACAATCGAAGAAGACTTCAATATAATGTGCTCTTCCAGCAGCACATTTATGTCCCGGCACCCATGCTTCTTGACAAGTGAAACATAATTTCTTCTTTCTCAACTCCCTCTGAAGATCATTTTCAAGAAGCTTTTTCTGTGAGCTCTCCTTGGGTGGAGCAGCTTTCCCTTCCTTCCCTTTAGAAGAGTGAGTGGTTTTTCTAGGAAGGGTTGCCTTTGCTCTTGGCAAGGCATCTTGGAGATCTCTTGTTCTTTCAATGCCATCATGCAGTGTGGTGGGTTTGGTAGACTTAACCAACCCATGCAAAGGTTCCTCCAAGCCATCTATGAACATATATACTCTCCTTGCAACTGAAAGATCAGGAACCATAACAGACAACCTCAAAAATTCAAAAATATAGGCTTCAGTATCTCCTGTCTGCTTAAGCTTGGCCAAGCTTATGAAAGCGGCCTCCGGATCCTTCCGATCAAATATTTCCACTAGTCTCCTAGTGAACTCAGCATAAGTGGACACATTGTTGTGCCCTAATGTAGAAAGTCCATGAAACCACGAGTTGTGGGCTTCTCCATCAAAATTCAGTGCAGCAATCTTAATGGCTTCTGCTTCAGGCACTTTATTCAGCTGAAAGTAGATTTCCAAATTTTCCACCCATGCTTTAGCTGAACAAGAGGGTGATCCATCAAACTTAGGCAAGAAGAACCTGTCCATGGTGTGGTGCCTCCCATGAAGGAAACCTCCATCTCTATACTATTGCAATGGTCTCCTCTGGTCCTTTAGATGGCAGAAATCTTGAAAGCTCAAGTTATCCTTGAACCTTTGGCTTTGGGAATCATATTCTACAAAGTAACCTTCCAGAGAGGTTGACTCTTGAAGCCCTTCATTCTCTACAACCAAGAAGGTAGGCATTGTAGAGCGTTGTGAGATCTGTGGAGCTTGTGGCAAGCTCACCGGTGAACCAGTCGCAAACTGAGACATTTCTGAACTCTCTCCTTGATGGAGTCTTCAAAGGGACTCCCTCATTATTTCTATCCTCGTCTCCTTTATTTCCTTGGATAGATATTTCATGGTTTCCAAGAGAGTTTTTGCAAACTCTTTTGCCTCCTTATCTTTATCATTCAACTCAAGGCCTTTCCCCTTGTCTTGACCCTTGTCAAGGTCAACAGTAGTATAGTAATAATTTCTATGACTTCTATTCTAGTATCTCCTCTCTCTCTCAAAAAGAGGATCTTCATCTTTGGAATGCAGCATGACTATGGCTCAAATGCTAGCATAGGCTGTGGTAAGAGTGGAGCTCTGATACCACTGTAATGTCCCTTTTTGGGGATTCTCAAGATTCTATGTCAAAGATGGAATACAGAGGCATTTACTGAATGTCACCTCTGAAAAGAAAAGTAATAACTAGAGGCTACCTGGCCAACTGTAGATGCTGCTTATAGAACTTGGAATAATCCCAATTCAGGAATCTCAACAAGGCCTTCAATGAAAATGATTTATAAGAAAATCTGAGCAATGAAAACACAGATCAAGGTTGGTATCCCCTCATTCAAGTTGTATGTGACATGTATATGAAATTTCAGCAGAAACAAATAATTTTAAGCATGTTAAACAGATTTCTCAGAAAAAAGACTAGCTAAAAATCAGCCAAAGAGATAGACTGCTATAAAATGAAAACCCTAGCTACTAGAATTGCACAGATCTGACTGAAACTCACAGAAGGTCAGCCAAAGATTTGGTAATTCATTATTATATCAGTAAATCAGATTTACAAATGAGTCCATTGCCTTTACAACTTATTACAAAAAGAACTAGGGAAAGATCCCTTCAGAAATGAGAGCTGCAACTAAAAATAAACTGTAGGATAGATCTATGGATGAAACATTAGATATAATACAAATCTGAAAGCTACAAGAATTTAAGAACAAAATTCAATTAGAATTACATCAAAATACTGCATATTAAGCCGTAGATCTGAATTAAAATATACCGTGCTGCAGAAAACCCAGACATTTCTGAAGATAACTTTATTTACTAAAATAGATCAGATCTATAGAGACATCAATCAGCAACCCAATCCATGGATCACCAAGAGAAGGCAAGCCTAACACCAAGAGATCTCCTCCAAACTGATAGAAAACTGAAATAACAAGCCCTCTTACAAAATAACGCAGTATAGAGCAGAAACTGCGTAGAGGGTGAAGGAGACTGAGTACATGGAATGAAAAGTACAGATCTGATATGAACTATAGATCAGCTAATTCCTTGGAGGCTGAAGAACACTCTCCAATAGAGAAAGCCTCTAAAAAACAACTAGATCTAAGCAGCTCTACAATGCCACTTGCTACAAAAGATAGCAACTGCGAAACCCTCAATGGGCCAGCGTTGCTCATGAAAGATAGAGCTTGGTCTCAAACCAGATCGTGGCCTTCTTTAGCAAAGAACTCCTCGAGTGATCCTCAAGGGAACAGATGAAATCCCTAAATAGGAATTCCAATCGCAATCCTCCACTAAACAACAAAGAATGTTATTTGTCTAAGCACACAAATACTTCAGAAATGTAATTCATCAACAACCCCTTCATGTTGCTCTTCTCCTTCTTTTATAACATGAGAAAGCCTTTGCAAACCCTAAACCACTTTGATGAGTCACCCCTCTTCACATTAGAGGCTCCCTTCTAGAACTGTGCAGTCCCTCTTGGAGATGCATTGAACCTAGACAACGTAGTTGATTTGGTCAAGGTGGACTTAATATTTGGCTCAATTCTCTTTCACACCTGCAAGTGATTATTTACATAGCCCAAATTTGTCTTTGTTCACATGGGCATTGATTTATTAGGAGTTTTACATGTCCTCCTTTATTCATTTATTCATAAAGCATAAAATAAATCAAAATTTAATGTCTCCTCTTAGCTAAGGCTAAGTAGGGACATTACATAAAATAATTTTGTATATAAAGTTTTGTCTTAAAATATTTTTGTCTTAAAATATTTTGCCTTAAACTTGTCTTAAATATAACGTTTTGTGTTAAACTGTTTTTGTCTTAAAATAATTTTGTCTGTTTTTGTTGTAAAATAATTTTGTCTCAAACTATTTTTGTATTAAATATAAGGTTTTGTCTTAAAACCCTTTTTGTCTCAAGCTCTCTCTTAAAAACAATTCAAATGATATTAAATTTTAATTTCAAATGGCTAAAATAAAAAGTCACTTCTTAAAACAAAAAATATCCTTAATGTTGTAGTGTATATCACTATACCTAATCCATTTCCTAGTGTGACTCTTCCTTCTGGACAGTGGTTGCTCTATTGGATTCAGGCTTAAAGCCTTGGAATTCAGTCTTTACAACCGGTCCGTCTCACTGGAGAATTCAATTTAAGATTTATAGGATGGTTCAACGTGTAATATAAATAACTTATTGTATACTACGTCAAAAAGCACCCTAAATTTGTGAAAACTAGAAGCCATGATTATATATGCAGAGGAAAACACTCATCACTCAAATTCAAGTCTCTGATCCAGTCAAAAGAAGCTCAACCGCCATGAAATGATGACAAATTGAGTCAAAAATGCTGTTATGGTAGTAAAAAATAATGCAATTTCAAGGACAAAAATAATCTTATCATTTGAAAATGTAAGTAAATCACAATTCATATTTAAAGGATACAGGTAATTTAAGATCAAAATGGTATTTTTCAAAGTATTTTTTTCTAATTTTTTTTTACTTAAATTATGTAGAAATTTAATTTTATTAAGCCTTGTGGTTTCAAGAACAGAGATTGGTTTTGGATTCTTGATAGGTTGAGGGATAGAATCCAACGATGGAATCATCGATGGTTATCGTTGGGTGGCAGGTACATTCTTATCCAATCAGTTCTATCCCAGATGATGGTCTTCTGGGCCCATCTTCTTTTCATTCCTGCAGGTATTGTTTCCAGGATAAATGGTATTATTTCTAACTTTCTATGGGGTGGTGCCAATCTTGAAAAGAAATATCATCTATGCAGTTTGACTGATATTTGCAAACCTAAGGTCATGGACGGTTGGGGTATTCTTGATTCACGGATTTTCAACTGTGCTTTGTTATCGAAATCATTCTGGAGAGCCATCACCTCATCGGGTCTATGGAATGATATTATCAAAGTCAAGTACATTCAGGACAACGCTCTTCAATTGATCAGCTGCAATTCCCTACCCTTCCCTCGTTTCATATCATGTATTTGGCGCAGTTTTAGGAAGATAATCCCCCTTATGGTTCCTAACCTCAGGTGGAATTTTAGGGATGGTAGCCTCATTCCCATTGGCACGAATACTCTTCTTCAGTTGGTTCCAGATTATGGCCCATCTCAGCATCTTGTCCATGCGCTTGCTGTCCGAGGAATTCATTTCCTATCTCAGATTATCCTTTGTTGGTCCCTTTCCGCGCCCATCTTCAAGTCGGCGGGTCAACTTGGCTTGGATGGCGCTATGATCGACGAATGGAACAGCTTTAGGGACTCTCTTCGTCGTGCAGGGCTAAGCTATGCTACAGGAGGGGACAAAATTGTTTGGAGTGGCCCGATGAAAAATAATTCCCTCATTGTGAAAGATGTTTACCAATCCTTTACTGCTTATGTTCATGTAATGCAGACTCCTTGCTCCTTTCGAGTCTTCTGGAAAAGGAAAATCCCAACTAAAATCATTATTTTCGGATGGCTCTCTTGGAAGAATCGTATCCTCACGTGGGACAATTTGAGGAAGAGAGGTCATCACGGTCCTGGTTGGTGTGTTTTCTGTTTGGCAGAAGAAGAGTCAGTCTCTCATATTTTCTTCACATGCCCTTCTGTTATACTCATATGGAATTTTTTCTCCCACTTCTTTCCGGATCCGTCTTGGCGGCCTGTGGACTTCATGTCCACAGCTACAGTATGGGACAAGCTTCACAGCCCTTTTAGATCGTTGCCTTTTTTCTTTATATGGGAGATATGGTTGGCTAGGAACAGGCGGATTTTTGACCAGATACCTATTCAATCTCATAAAATATTTTTCGCTATTAAATCATGGATGGATGAGATTCCTACTAATCTGCCTATTGTCTCTGACAGCTCCCATCGTCTTAGACCACATGACATCTCCATTCCGGCTGTTTTCTTTGATGGAGCAGCTGCGAATAACACAACAGGATGCGGGGCATGGATTAAAATTTCCGAACATGAACGTTATCATATTCATTGGAATGGTGGTCCAGGCTCTAATAATAAGGCTGAAATTATGGCGTTGTGGAGTGGGCTGTTTATTGCTTATGATCTCCAGGTTCACGTGGCTGGTATCTATGGCGATTCTAAGTTGGTAACTGAATGGTTATCAAATGTGGCACAGATGGATTCTCCATTCCTCCAAGGGTGGATGGATAGAACAAGAACGCTATGGAATCGGTTGGACTGTCCGCCCATACATCACATTTATCGTGAGGTCAATACTAGAGCTGATCGACTCTCCAAAAAGGGGCTGCTGGAGGATTTTGGTTTATTGAAGGTTGTACATTTTCAAAATGGTCTTCAGTCGGGCATGCGAGATATTCCTCTTCCTTAATCCTATTTCCTTTTCTCTGCTTACATTTTGCTTTGGGGTATCTCTCTTTATTCTGATCACACCTAATGGTACTAGGCACAGCCTTTTCATTTGGATTTTGGATCTGTCCTCATCAGCCGAGCAAATCTCTTACTTCTGGCCAGCGTTTACTGCTTTCATTCTTCAGCCATTTTGTTCATATATCAGTGCACTTTCTTTGATGGTGCTTTCATCTATACTTTCCTTCTGAGGCCTACAAGCAATGGCAAGCGAGCGAGTATCTACGCCAGGCGAGCGTGAATATATTTTTTACAGGCGAGCGTGCTCACTTTTCAAAATGGTAGTTCATTCGTTATACACAGCAACTCAGCAGATCTATCATTATGTTTTGTTTTTTCTCGATCGGGTTGGCGCCACTTTTTCATCTATTTCCCACTGCAGACCCAAGGGCGTCCCCACTTCTCTCATATGCTAATTTCTGATGTCTCTCGAATCAAATTGCACTCTTTGATATGTTATAGGCATACGGAATGTATATGATGTATATGATCTTTCTCTATTATACTTCTTAAATGCCCTTGTAGCGCATATATGATTATATTAGTAATCAGGTCGGATCTTGACCTGCTTATGGGGTGCCCACTCATCTCATCTAGCTCATGTTGCAGATTTTCTAGGGGCATATGATGGTTGATTTCTCGCTGTGTTTCTACACTGTCGAGATGATCTGATTATGTACTGTATATATTTTCAATATATTCAGCGTTTTTTTCTTTCTGAAAAAAGAAATTTAAAAAAAAATTAATTTAAATTATTTAATCTGTAAAATTTTGAATATCACATAAGTTTAAAAATTTAAATAACAATTTTTTTTCAAAGTAATAAATATATTCTTACATTCAAAGATTTATTTTAAATAAAACAAAATCATAATCTTACTATCTCTGAATTCCAGTGAAAAGTACTATTAACTAAAACATACATTGGAAAATAAAAATACAAGGCAGGATCGAGACTAAATAACAAATAATGTTATTTTAACGGCCAAACAAACATAAATTTTCATATTTAGAGCAAAATAACTAAATCATGCGGTGGAAAATGAAAACGCAACAAAAAAATCCGAGATTAAATAACAAGCAATGTAATTTTAACCACCAATCATAATATTTCAACAAAGAATCATAAATTTTCCACTTCAAAATGTAATACATCTTTAAAGTAAAATAAATAAAAGTATTTATTTATAATGCTAAATATAAATAATTTTTAAGAGAAGGGAGTATTCAGATGTCCAAGGTTACAGTGCCGTGATCATAGTGATCATAAAAAGTGGAAAACTCTTGGGTTGTGTCAATTACAACCCACTGCCCAGTTGACAGTTGCCAGTTGAAAGAAATAGGCAATCGGATTATCTTTAGTTTTGCAACTCACATAAATCGGCTCGCATCACGCTGCAGCACAAACAACAAAGTTTATAGCTTGGGGAACAGAAGCTACAAACGTTAAAACATTTTTCTAGGCATCATAAATCAATAGTTTTTTAATGAACACGTACAGGTTCCCACATGTATAGACAACATGACAATCTTTTCCAGCATGTACCAAGTGACCATCATCCTTTTCAAAAAAAAAAAATTTAAACTCCTATGCCGGAAATCCAGACATTGGAACTACGATCTATAAATATAAATTTTATAGTAGTCATTTTGGGTGGCCATAGAGTGGAGATAAATACCATTCAAAGGGTTAACTAAACTTTTTCTTTCTTTCTTTTTTTCTCTTATTTTTATGTTTCTCTATTCTCTTTTCTCTCCATCTCATTCTCTCTTAAATATAATCGAAAATATCTAAATTGAGAAAAAAACATAACTGATTGTGATATGTATATTATATTTTCTTTCATCTAATAAATTGTTCTTAATTTTATTAATAAAAAATAATATTACAATAAAAAATAAATCTAAAAAATATACCACATCTCATTATTTTAATTTATATGATAAAATGAAGATTAATTTATAAATACAATTAATATGTTACATATTTTAATGTGATATGTATATTTTATTTTCTTTTACCTAAAAAAATATTAGTAATTTTATTAATGAAAAACAAAATTATAATATAAAAAAATTGAATTTAAAAAATATCTCACATCTAACTCTCACATCTTACATTTAACTTTCACACATCCACCCTACACTGACTTATACAGTACCTCTCCCACCAATAACATAACAACATAACTTCTATACTAAATTGAAAAAAAATTCTAAACACAATAATTTTATTTTATTTTATTTATATAATTTAATTTAACAATCACTCTAAGTGCAATAAAAATATTTGATATATGTTCAACTTTGCTTGAATGCGATTCTTTTAATGTGTATATATATATTTAATTTTGACGCAGGGATTTTGCTAGAAAGCAGATCCTAGCATATAAAACTCACTGCTTCACCCAATTATGAAAATGCTCAAATTTTCTTCAAATAAAATCATGAAAACATTCAGCTCAAAATTTACAAAAAGGAGAAAGAGCTATTCAAAAAAACTACAGATATAAAATATAAAATTTCTCTGGCCAAATATTACATTGGATGGCCTCTTGACCCTTGGCTCTTCAAACCACTCCCCACTCTTCGTGTACTCCTCACGCACTCAGCCTTTTATTATTCCTCAGAAAAACAATCCTATTTATACATAAATAATGAATTTATTTCACCCCAAAAATTTCTCCACCCAATCCTCAACTAAATCTAAATTAGATTCATTCTAGATGTGGACTCAAAAAATTCTAGTACATAGAATTCCTACTCCCTAAACTACCTACCTAATTCTATTTCACTCATATCCTTTTAATTATTAAAAGAATATATACAAAAATCTTCACCTTTTCTCTTAATTTATTAAAATAAACAATTTGATTAATAAAATAATTAAAATGTCTCATACCCCTATTACATAATTAAATAATGAAAAATTGAACTTGATGCTGCATGAGACTCCCAAGGTTGAAATTAACCATGATCACCTGATCATGTGCTGCGGATCCTTGTCTTCCCGGATCCGATATCTTGTTCTGCAACTTTCCATTTGTTGTTGCTTTTGTTTATTGTTTTTCTCCAGGTCTCCATATTTAATGTTGCATTGCCCCACTGGCTATGCTTTCATAGTCTCCTGTTGTTTTCCTCTTGCTGCTTCGTCTTTGTTTTACTGTTGTTGGCTTCTTCCAAGATACTTTCATCATTATCTGCCTTATCAATTCAATTTATCTATCCAATATATTTTCTCCAGCATTTGCAATAAAACCTGTACTCACAAAACAATTGTTAAAATAAAAAACATAAGGCCTCAGTGCCTCTTTCTCTTGCGGCAACATTTTAGTATGCTGCTCTAAAATTTCCTCGTCCATTAGCACATCAATATACTAATTTAAATTATCTATGAGACTGTCAGTTAGTACCTCCTCCACATCATCTGTTTCAAGAATGTCTCCCTGTTCTGGTTCACAATAATGAACTTCTTCGAATTGCTGAATCATTCCTACCTCCTTACTCTATGTTTCCTGATTATTATTCAGAAAAATTTATTTGTCGTTATCTTTCAGCAACTCACCCTGAGCATAGATCCTCTGCTTTTCCAACTCTCTTCTCTGAATATCTAACTTTCTATATAACTTAAAAATCTCAATTGGAGTAGAACTTGGAAACTTTACACAATTTTCCATACCTTCATTTGCTGCTGACCAATCATTAGATGGCCCTTCTTCCTCTGCTTCAATATTCTGCTGAATATTTCCAGGAGACCTTTCTGTCTTCACTTCTTTCTAAGATTTTGTTATCTCAGCATCATTCTGAATAGATTTCAGATTCAACTCTTATTCTTTAAAAAACTTCAAAGTTTGTTCAAGACCTTGTGCTGTACCTGTAATCACACACAAATCATTAATTTTAAAAACATCAGACCTTGTGGTCTCACTTGATGCTTTAGTCAACATCTCTCTTCGTTGTTCTAAATCTTTCACTTGATTCAGTTCCTCTATAGATTCCTCTTCTGTCACATTATCACTTTCAGGAATCAATGAACCACATTCCAGCTCACATATCAAATCTGCCTTTAAACTGAGTAACTCTTCCCTCAATCGTGCATTCACTCTGTGCTCCCTCGTCACTTGCAATCTATGACATGTGACTTTCCTCTTCATACTCCATCCACATCTCTAGTCTACTTTACTTCTTTGTAACATTTCCATCAACAACTCAAGATGGAAATTTATCTCAGCTCCGTCTTTGTCAATCTTCTTTTGACTCATTCTCATGCAATTTGTCTTGGCATCTTCCTTCTAATTTCCTCTGCTGTGGTATTCTTCAGAACCTCTGCAATGACCTTTAGTAGTCATCTTTATCTATGTCTTCATGAGTTCCTCACTCATTCATCATGAGTTGTACTAAAGCCTCTGCAATAGTAAGTATTTCCTACTACTACTTACCTCACCAATCCTCTCTCTGGACTTGGTCTTTCGCAAGAACCGGTTCTCCATTCTCTGGAACCTATTTGAGAATCTCTCTGCTCTCTCTAGACTTCACTCACTTGCACACAAATGTCCTTCTTATCCAATCTCCGTTGGAATTCTTCAAGGTTCTGCTCCACACTTCACTTTCATTCAGAAACTATTCTTTCATCAGTAATGTTAAAACTGTAGTCTTTGTTTGCTGAGATCTCCTTCAACTATTTGCAACCTATATTTTGAAAATATCATCTTCAAAAAAACCAAAGTTTTAATAAAACATATCAGCTCACCTTCAATATCTCTGTGTGATCTTGTTCCATCTCTCAGCTGCACTGTATCTTCATGTGCAATCATCTTTCAGACTCAAAGTCTGATCTCCTTTTAATTCTCCATCAAACATACATTCTCTGTAATTCTCAAAAAAAAAAATGAATCTTCAAAAAGAACTATTTCCATTCACCCAACTTCACACAATTTTCATTCATGCAAACGTCAAAACCCGCACATTATGATGTAGGAAAACAACACACAATTCCTGCACTTACACTTCCAATTCAACAAACTTTGCCTTTTTGTATAAGTCTCGAAACCACATACCATTTATTTCTTTCCAAATGGTATATATATATATTTTTTAAGATCCCGCTTGAAATATATCATTAGCAAATAAATTCCATTCAAATGATTGAATGACATAAATTTAAATTAAAACTATATGGCTATCCCAACCTTCATAATTTGTAACCATATAAACCATTTTATCAACCGTATGCACTCAAGGTTCAACGTTGTTAAAATTCAACGTTTACATAGTTAAAATTACCTCAAATCATATCTTAAACATATCACAAATCACCAAATGTAAGGCTACGGTTCTACCCACGTAAACATATTAAAAACTTACCGATATGTAATACAAACCTCACGTATATAAAGGTTCTACTCATACCATATGAGATGTAACATCAATATATATGAAGCCAGACCATGCGTAAGTCCACGGCATGGCCGCTGTGGAAAATGACCTTCGATCATTGCACTGACAGCAACGCCTCCACACAATATATCTTAGTCATACCATATGTGATGTAACGCAAACATATATCAGGACTATACCATATGTAACACAATTGAAATTGTGCGTTAAGCCATACCAGAGGTAAACGCCATATATGATGCTAACACAATTATATACATATCAAACCAAACCACATATAAACTCCATGCACAGCCGCTGAGGGGTTTGACATTCAACGCTGTAGAGATAGCAATGCTTCCACATTGGAAGCTAGACCAAACTCGATGCAAATGTTTTGGTCTTCACTCCTTACAATCACGGGTTGTGATAGAATTTAAATTTCGTATGTCAACCCTGCGATCTCACTCCACGTCAATGGTAACCGATATACGTTGCTGATGGCTCGAGCTATATTGATTGTGCCTTTCATCAATCTGCAACAACTAACAAATTGCATTGCTCTGTGGCTCCACTACACTATAATAACACTCTTTGCAGCAACACAGAATGTGTCTTCAAATAGGTGTCAATTTCCTGCACTCACATGTTCACACACAGTCTATGCATATATCCAAAACAAATATCTTTCATTCTCAGATACCAAAATGATGTAGGGATTCTGCTACAAAGCAGATCCTAGCATATAAAACTCACTGCTTCACCCAATCATGAAAATTCTAAAATTTTCTTCAAATAAAATCATGAAAACATTCATCTCAAAATTTACATGAAGGAGAAAGGGCTATTCCAAACAACTACAGATAAAAAAATATAAAATTTCTCTGGCCAAATATCACATTAGGTGGCCTCTTAGCCCTTGGCCCTTCAAACCACTCCCCACTCTTCCTATACTCCTCACACACTCAACTCTTATTCTTCCTCACAAAAACACTCCTATTTATACATAAATAATGTATTTATTCAACCCCATAAATTTCTCCACCCAATCCTCAACTAAATCTAAGTTAGATTCATTCTAGGTGTGGACTCAACAAAGTCCTGTACATAGAATTCATACTCCCTAAATTAGCTACCTAATTCTATTTCACTTATATCCTTTCAATATTAAAAGAATATATACAAAAGTCCTCACCTTTTCTCTTAATTTACTAAAATAAACAATTTAATTAATAAAATAATTAAAATGTCTCATCCCCCTATTACATAATTAAATAATGAAAAATTGACCTTGATGCTCTTGCATCAAATTTGATTTAACAGCTGCTCTAAGTGCAATAAAAATATTTTATATATGTTAACCTTAGTGCTTTGATGCGATTCTTTTAATGTACGATGGCAAGCAATGTTATCAGAAAGCTTCATGTCTTATGATTCATAAAATATTACAACAAGATTCAACGTTGAAGAGCAATCACAGGCTTACTTTTAGGATTAGGTTATTTTCTCAAACCCTTAACCTAAAGTCTAGCTTTCACTTTTTAGGTGTAACTAATTAATAAGTATGAACGAATTCAATGGATGTTGATGTTATCAGGATTTCTGGGATATGCAAAATATATTTTGATTTATAATCCAGTTACAAAATTCCCACGGACTATCACTCGAAATAAGCCCTTATTGCTCACCATAATGTCCAGCGCTTTATTATAATCTCATTTACTACTTTTCCTTTAGGACATTGTGGAGGCCATGTCAGCCTAACAACCTACAAATTGATAGTCAACCATGAGATGGCTGGCGTTGTTACAAAATAAAATTTTCTCTCAGAAACGTTGTTCTGAGTAACAAACAAAATGCTATATGTTCTTGGCATACACACAGTGTTTTGCTTGCTGCTTTCACTGCTACGGACATAGCTCTTTTGCAGTCTCACTCTACTCTTGGCATATATTCTTACACATTTCCACTGCATTTCATAACAATATATATATATGTGTGTGTGTGTGTGTGTGTGTGTGTTGGAAATATATATGTTTACAACATATATAAGTTTAAGTTTAAAAATCTTTTATAATATATATATATATATATATATATATATATATATATATATATATATGTTGTAAACATATATGTTTACAACATATATAAACCTAAGTTTAATTTTTTTTAATAAATAAAACATGTCGCGGGCATCCAATAAAAATAAAAAATTAAACCCAAAGTTTAAAACCTTATAACAATTACATTGCACAAATTTCAAACCATAATGCAATTTTTTTTAATAAATCAGGTGACTGTTACAGGTCAAATGACCTCCTCATCAGCTCAGAGGAGGAGATAAATATGGAAGGAAGAAAGAGACCTAAATTAAACCTACTTCTGCCAAGGTAGCGCACCCCTATAATAGCCAAAGTGCGTTATAACTCTCCTGATCCATGAAAAGGTCGCGTTAGTGGCTAGGGAAATGCTCTGTTTAGCCTAGAGGTTAGCGTTACCCATGTTTTTATTTTTAAACAGGAAAAACCCGTGGAGAATGATTAGAAAATCTAGATTTTTCTCCTAGAGAGTCAGTGCAAAATGGAAACTGCAAGGCACTAACCTCTTATTAGGTCTTGCCAAAAACAACTAGACTCTCAAGAAAGGAAAAAGCATGGAAAGTTTAGGAAACATCTTCGTTTTTTCTATTTAGAACTGGTGGAAGGAGAAAGGCAAGGTTTTCACTCTCCATCTCCTATAAAATGGAGTTGTGGGCTCTTGGTCCAAGGTCGAAGGTTTTTTGAATGCATGTGAAGCAGAGCGTTTATTGTTGTAGTGTGAAGGTCAAAGGTCAAATAAGTTCATTGAGAACTTGTTGACTAAAGACATCACCACATTCAGAGAAAGAGAGAGAGAGAGAGATTGGATGACTAAGGAGGGCTTGGTACAACCGATGGTTATAATCCTCCTTGTTATAAATCAATAGCACTGTATTTGTTTTGTCCATTCAATGCATCAATATTGTTAATTATTTCTCAATTACTTATATAGCATGAGATGAATGGCTTAGGTGTGCATTGCTTAATTTTTAGCATATGTTAACTTAATTGATAGGAAATATATTGTGGTAGAGATTACACGGGTGCTTTGATTGATCGCAGGGTCGGGATTTGGAGCTAGTGAAGGAGGATCGCTGCTTCACTGCTTAGTGCTCTCCAAAGACTTTGGGATCTAAAAAGAGGTAATCTTCCATCTCATTTTATCAAGTTGTCTAAGTTAACATGAACATATATGCATCTTCTTTGTGAACTATACAGCTAATGTTACTGTCTGCCTCGGGCATCGGAAAGCTCTAAGAGGGATATTCGATAACCAACAACCCAAGAATTTTACCCTATAGCAGTGATGATATATTGCATCGATTAACCCACCGTCCGACTCGACCTTACAGGTGTGCGACGATGCACTATTGGTCAGAGGCGAATGAGCTGGTGGAGGTGGGCCATCCCTTATCGCATAGTGTTGGAGAGGCGATGAAATCAACACGAAATCATGCGATATGGTTTGATTGATAGGATCCCTGCTTCACTGCATAGTGCTCTCCAAAGAACTCGAGATCTAAAAAGAGGTAATCTTCCATCTCATTTTATCAAGCTGTCTAAAGTTAACATGAACATACATGCATCTTCTTTGTGAACTATACAACTAATATTATTGTTTTCCTCGGGCACCAGAAAGCCCTGTGATGGATATTCAATAACCAACAACCCAAGAATTTTACCCTATAGCAGAATTGGTGACTTCGCTGGGGAGTTTAACCCCAAGTTTTCGGACTATTTCTTTCATTCCTCCTTCTTTCCTCTGTTCACATATCCTTCTAACCATCTTTTATGCCTAGTAGACATTTCAAAACCTCACAGAGTTCAGTTCAGACCCTGTTTGGCCATCTAAAGAATTTTACCCTGGCTAACGCTACCTTTACTAGTGTTCCAGAGCGTTATAACGTAGTTTCTGCTTGATTACAGTGCGTTAGTCCCTACACTAACACAATCTTTGCTTAGAACCAGTGCGTTACTCAGCCAAAATTTGTTGTTCACCCCTGTTGCGTCCCCTTTTTTGGTTGCAGAGTTTTTTAGCCATCAATACCACTCCTTTGCTAAATCCCTGTGCTTGTCTACCAGCTGGCATTGTTGTATGTTTGTTATTATTTGAAAATTTAGTGTTGAATACATCTGCTTTTTAGAGAAAATAATTTTTTTTTAGTTTTTCTGCATCTAGTTGGATTAATTCTGAAAATTTTGGTTAAAATACTGTTAAGATGAGATAAATAGATGTCTGAATCTTTAAGGTTGAACTTTGCTATTTGAATGTTGGTGCATGGATGTTGAAAGAAAACCTCTCCTTGTAGAAATACTCTTCATCGAATTGAATATTTAGAGCATATTTTTGCATGGTTTTTTTGAGTCAGAGTCTCATTACATTTCATATGTCCACTCCCCCTGCACAAGACTAATAATCAAGTACAATAAGAATCAAGCGATAATAAAATCAATCACATAACTTTTTCTGAGCTAACACCAACAGTAGTTCAGGCTAGGATCTTGGGTTAGGAAAAGTGAGAAAATCACCCAAGATTTAATGAGAGAAATCCTATTGCACTCATATTATCGAGACCACTCCTTTACTGGAAGTAAGTGTGAGACAACACTTGGGTGCATGCGAAGGTAGCCCGCCTTCAAATGCATTTAGTGGGCATTCTATATATTGGGGTTCCCTTCGGGGATGTTGAAACTCTATCTATTTCAATCATATCCTTTTAATTATTAAAATAACATATACAAAAATCCTCACCTTTTCTCTTAATTTATTAAAATAAAAAATTTAATTAATAAGATAATTAAAATGTATCATCCCCCTATTACATAATTAAATAATGAAAAATTGAGCTTGATGCTCCTACATCAAATTTTATTTAACAACTTCTCTAATTGCAATAAAAATACTTTATATATGTTAACCTTAGTGCTTTAATGTGATTCTTTTAATGTATGATGGCAAGCAATGTTATCAAAAAGCTTCATGTCATATGATTCATAGAATATTACAACAATATTCAATGTTGAAGAGCAATCATAGGCTTACTTTTAGGATTAGGTTATTTCTCAAACCCTTAACCTAAAGTCTAGCTTTCACTTTTTAGGTGTAACTAATTAATAAGTATGACCGAATTCAATGGATGTTGATGTTATCAGGATTTCCTGGATATGCAAAATATATTTTGATTTATAATCTAGTTACAAAATTTCCATGGACTATCACTCGAAATAAGCCCTTATTGCTCACCATAATGTCCAACCCTTTATTATAATCTCATATACTACTTTTCCTTGAGGATATTGCGGAGGCCACTTCAACTTAACAACCTACGAATTCATAGTCAACCATGAGATGGTCGGCGCTGTTACAAAATAAAATTTTCTGTAAGAAAATTTGTTCTGAATTAAAAACAAAATGCTCTCTGTTCTTGGCATAGACATAGTGCTTTTCTTGCTTCTTTCACTGCTACGCACATAGCTCTTTTGCAGTCTCACTCTGCTCTCGGAATATATTCTTACACATTTTCACTGCATTTCATAACAGTATATATATATATATATATGTGTGTGTGTGTGTGTGTGTGTGTTTGTGTTCTAAACATATATGTTTACAACATATATAAACCTAATTTAAAAAATTTTTTATAAAAAGAACATGTCGCGGGCATCCAATAAAAATAAAACATTAAACCCAAAGTTTAAAACCTTATAACAATTACATTGCACGAATTTCAAACCATAATGCGAAACATTTTAATAAATTAGGTGATTGTTATAGGTCAAATGACCTCCTCATCAGCTCAGAGGAGAAGATAAATATGGAAGGAAGAAAGAGACCTAAACTAAACCTACTTATGCCAAGGTAATGCGCCCCTATAACAGCCAAAGTGAATTATAATTCTCTTGATCCATGAAAATCTCACATTAGTGGCTAGGGAAATGCTCTGTTTAGCCTTTAGCGTAGCATTACCTGTGTTTTGAGTTTGAAACAGGAAAAACCTGCGGAGAATGATTAGAAACTCCATCATTTTCTCATAGAGAGTCAGTGCAAAATGGAAATTGCTAGGCACTAACCTCTTATTAGGTCTTTCCAAAAACAATTATACTCTCAAAAAAGGCAGAAGCATGGAAATTTGAGGAAACATATCAGTTTTTTCTATTTAGAATTGGTGGAAGCAGAAAGGCAAGGTTTGCACTCTCCATCTCCTATAAAATGGAGTTTTGGGCTCTTGGTCCAAGGTCGAGGGTTTTTTGAATAGATGTGAAGCAGAGAATTTACTGTAGTAGTGTGAAGGTCAAAGGTCAAAGAAGTTCATTGAGAACTTGTTGACTAAAGACATCACCACATTTAGAGAAAGAGAGAGAGAGATTGGAAGACTAAGGAGGGCTTGGTACAAGAGACAGTTGCAATCCTCCTTTGTATAAATCAATAGAACTGTATTTGTTTTTTCCATTCAATGCATCAATATTGTTAATTATTTCTGAATTACTTACATAGCATGAGATGAATGGCTTAGGTGTGAATTGCTTAATGTTGATCATATGTTAACTTAATTGATAGGAAATATATTATGCTAGAGAATACATGGGTGCTTTGATTGATCACAGGGTCGGAATTTGGAGCTAGTGAAGGAGGATCCCTGCTCTGTTGCTTAGTGCTCTCCAAATACTTCGGGATCTAAAAAGAGGTAATTTTCCATCTCATTTTATCAAATTATCTAAAGTTAACATGAACATATATGCATCTTATTTTTCAACTATACATCTAATCTTACTGTCTGTCTCGGGCACCGGAAAGCCCTAAGAGGGATATTTGATAACCAACAAGCGAATAATTGTACCCTATAGCAGAATTGGCGACTCCGCTGGGGAGTTTAACCCCAAGTTTCCGAACTATTTCTTTCATTCCTCCTTCTTTCCTCTATTCACATATCCTTTTGACCAACTTTTATGCCCAGTAGACATTTCAAAAGCTCATAGAGTTCAGTTCAGACCCTATTTGGCCATCTGAAGAATTTTACCTTGCCTAACGTTACCTTTATTAGTGTTCCAGAGTGTTATAACGTGGTCCCTGCTTGATTATAGTGTGTTAGTCCCTACATTAACACGATCTTTGCTTAGAACTAGTGCGTTACTCAGCCAAAATTTGTTGTTCACCCCTGTTGTGTCCCCTTTCTTGGTTGCAGAATTTTTTATCCAGTAGTACCACTCCTTTGCTAAATCCCTGTGCTTGTCTACCGGCTGTAATTGTTGTTTGTTTGTTATTATTTGAAAATTTAGAGTCGAATACATCTGATTTTTAGAGAAAAGAATTTTATTTTTTTAGTTTTTCTGTATCTAGCTGGATTAATTCTGAAAATTTTAGTTAAAAGACTATTAAGATGAGATAAATAGATGTCTAAATCTTTAAGGTTGAACTTTTCTATTTGAATGTTGGTGCATGGATGTTGAAAGGAAACCTCTCCTTGCAGAAATACTCTTCATTGAATTGAATATTTAGAGTATATTTTTGCATGGTTTTTTTGAGTCAGAGTATCATTACATTTCATACGTCCACTCCCCCTCTGCAAGAATAATAATAAAGTATACTAAGAATCAAGCGATAATAAAAACAATCACATAACTTTTTATAAGCTCACACCAACAATAGTTCAGGCTAGGATCTTGGGTTAGGAAAAGTGAGAAAATCACCCAAGATCTCAAGAATTGAGAGTAGAGTCATTAATGAGCGAAATCCTACTGCACTCATATTATAAGGACCACACCTTTACTGGAGATAAGCACGAGACAACACTTGGGTGCATGTGAAGGTAGCCTGCCTTCAAGTGCATTCAGTGGGCATTCTATATATTGGGGTTCCCTTCGAGGATGTCAAAACTAGATTTGGGATCTAGGTGTTCTGCCCATATAGCGTGCTGTCTATGACTGTGACCCCCCTGATGATGTCTGTGACTTGAGGTATCCTTAGTGGCCAAAATTTTTAGAGAGTTACAGAAGGTGACTGAGATAGGCTATCTTGGTACTTAAAATAGATGGACCTACTTTGTCTTCGGACTTTAGGAGGGTACTTGTCTCCATGAGAGTACTTACACCTATCGTCTGAGGTTCAGGCGAAGCTCTAGAGTAACCATAACTGTACTTTCAACCAACCCTCTCTGTATACTATTTTTATATTGGGTTTCATCTCTAGAAAATGGTAGTACTCAGACAGGGCACCCTATTCTAGCTGCTTGCTGATTGATTTTAGAGAGTCCTTTTTTTTCTTTTCTTTTTTTAGGTGTGTGGTTACTATCACTGAGACTTTATAATACATCAAAATTTATTAAAATTTCTTAAAAATAAATAGGTCACCGTGGCTTCTTCCGACCATCTCCGTTTGTCTCAACGACAGCAAGGACTCCCTCCTCTGACACCAAAGGAAGAACTAAGTCTTGGCGAACCCGTGCCTTCCACGGAAGAACAGTCTCCATTGAAAAACCTTGATTTTCATATAGCCTCGTATCACACGGAATTTCTAGAGGACCCTTTTATAGAAGGCATTGTACCTCATTACAATCCTCCACTCATTGATCAGTTGGCACCTGTGATAGTTCACATTACACTACTAGAAATGTCTTCGGCCACACCAACATCCATTTCACAACTGGCACCTATGGGGTCGATACCAATGGCAATCAACCCTGGTTTTCCACCACCCTCCACGCTGTTAGTAATTTCTATACCAACAATTGGTAACCGCAGTAGTCAACATTCACCTGGTCCCAGCCCTACAGTCATCACAACTGTCAGTGGATCCTTGATTCCTTCGGGATCTACTCCTACGATGACCACAACGGGAACCACGGTTCCCCGTCCCATGAATGGGACTACTTCGGTTCCTTTTTTCAACCATTTTGGCTAGAATCCTTTGCTGAGTTCAAACCCCTTGGCCTCCATACCAGGGGGCAGTGTCACCACCACACAAATAACAGGGAACATTTCGCTACCCCTACAAACGTTAGGACAAATTGGAAAACCTATTGTTAACACTATTCCCTTTAGTGGCCTAAATCTTGGTGTAGGATCCACGTTGTTGCTTAATTATGCACATAGCAGCATGCCTCCAGCTCCATATGGGCCAATCCACCACAACATCCATCTGGACAGGGGGGGCACTTTTATCCTGGGGACAACCAACTGTTCGCCCCATAATACAATATTCCCTATGGAAAACAACCATATATCCCTACCCCTCCACCCATAGGAAATTTTTATCAAAGTCCTACTTATCCTACTAGTAACACATTGATGGGTGGACCCTATGGTCCAAATATTCAGCCAATACTTCCTTGGCTAGATTCAGGGGAAAACCTACAATTGCCATTTTTAGTAGCTCTAGACATCCCCGACATCTATAAACTGACTAATGATCCCATCAATCACAACCCGCTCTGGCCTCCAGTTCCGCACAAGATTCTGTCTGACATCCCAAAATTCGATGGGAAACAAGGGGAGGATCCGCCTTCACACATCAACACCTTTCATCTATGGTATATATCTAATTCCATGGTGGATGATAGTATTCATCTTCGACTTTTTCCATGCACTCTCACTAGCAATGTCGCCAAGTGGTATATTGAGTTAACACACGCCACCATCAACACTTTTGGTGCTTTAGCTACAAAGTTCCTAAAGAAATTCCAATTACCAATCAAATATGAAACCAGAATGGAACTATTAACTTCACTGCGCCAATACACCGCCACCCACATCTCCGATCACATTCATGAATGGAGGCGTAGGAGGAGGCTAGTCAAAGCGCCAATCCCAGATCATCTTCTATATAATTGGTTTTGTAATTCCCTCTTACCCCACATCTATAAAGACATTGGCCTATCCGGTGTGGTTAAAGAAGATTAATTCATTCGTCATGCCCAACATTTGGATTTTATCTACTCACCATCTGGAACGCTATATGATTTACTCCCCAATGCCCCTGGTAACCCAAATTCTCCCGCTACTCAGAAACTTGGAGTACATGCTAACAGTCTCGTTGGCACAATCTCTAGCATAGCCACAAAACAGTCTCGGGGGTAAGCCTCCCAGCCATCTTCAGCTGCCACTACCCCTAAAGAAATGACTACCCTTCCTGCCACTAAGGTAAATTCTGTGAAAACTTCACGAAAACCTAGTGGAAAGAATAAGAAAAACAAGAAAAAGACATCTTCTTCGGAAGAGCAGTTAGACCATCAGAATAATCCTAATCAAAAAAAGATGCTAAAAATGACAAGGGGAAGGAAAAACCCATGAAATTTCCTTGCAAAATCTGTGCGGAGGACCACTTGATATACAAATTCCCTCGACTACAGGAATGCATAGATTTTATCGCAAACAAGGACTCTGGGAGGACACCTGTCGTTCTTCATAATCCTTTCCCTAATCAACAGTAGCAACAACAACACATGATTGCAAACCCACCACAACCCCCGCCACAGGGCAATGGTGGTTCACATCCTTCTAGTGAAGGATCATCAGCCATTTATGGCATTGAAAGTGTTGAACTTCATACAGGAGCCAAGCTTTATGAAAATCCTACCATAGACGCTCAAGAACCTGGTACCAGTTCGAATCCACTGCCGCCCAACAATTTTCATATTGAACGCCCTACTGCTGACCCCGTGATTCATCCCACTAAAGGGACACTTCGATGCATGACTCATAACACCTTTGCACATGCCTTCAAAACTACAACATTGTAGAAGATTTGGCATTGGCACCGTTAGCCATGTCTGCTCTCGAAGTATTACAAACTTGTCTAGCACAAAGGAAAGCCTTTCTTTCGGCCATTGGTGGAATATACCCCCAGGATTCCATGCTAGCTATCTTTGATATGGAAAAATCTCAAACTCGCCTCTCACACCAACTCGCATTCCAAGTGCAGGTTGTGTCGAAAGGTAGACCAATCGATCGCACTGTCATTGACAAAGGTGCTTCGACCTGCAGTATGTCACATGCTTGCTGGCTTGCTTTAGGTTCTCCTACTTTGTCACCGTTGTCGAATCCCCTCAAAGCTTTCGATGGCCACACATTCCTCCCAAAAGGATACCTTGCTAGCTTTCCCATCACCCTGAGTGGAAAAACGATAACTGTGGATGTTGAAGTCGTAGATCGCCATCTCGACTATAATCTAATGCTCGGTCGCAGTTGGTCTTATGCCCTCACCGCCATTATTTCTTTGGTCTTCCAACTCATCCTATATCCATTGGATGGGAAAATAGTCATATTGGATCAGTTATCCTTCTGCACCCCTGATTATACCACGTTACCAAGTAGCAATGTACCCTTAATAGGAGGCTTTCATGACTCTTATGTCAGTATTGGTACCGGTCTTCTGAAGGAATCTTCCCTAATAGGTTGGTTTCCTCTCCCGCTGCCTGAGGTTTGAAATATAGTTGCAGTGATATCCACCACTTTGGATGGCTCTATCGACCCATGGATCCTCCCAGAACCTTCAGACATTGCTTCCTATGGAAATCAGTTGCCGCTCTCACCAGCCGAGTTGGCTTATGAAGCCATCCAAATTGCATCTGAACCCTCCATGGATATGATTTCGACCAATTGTACGAACTCCCCACCCATCACAGTTCCTTATAAATATCTCCTCAATGAAATCCTACCTACGGATGAAGCTATTCAAGAGATCATGTCTCTAGAAGAACGACCTTGGGGATAATTCCACCATCGCGCTTTGATTTTTGATTCGAATGCAATAACTACTCAAATCCCATCCTTTGACCCACCTGAAATAATCCCTTCCATTTACACAATTGTTCAAACCATCGATTCGGAAGGGAACATGGGAAATATTTCTAAGACCATGCTCATAGATATCTTGGTCAAAACAGGTATCGTGGAAAACATTTAGATTGGAGAATATTGCAATCTTGAGGAAATTGCAAGCTTCACATCCCTTTTCAAGGAATTCCACGATGTGTTTGCTTGGTCTTATGATGAAATGCCCAGAATAGATCCATCTATAGTCAAGCACGAAATCAAATTTTATGAAAATGCCAAACCGACACAGTAGTGACTCCGACCTGTCCACTTGCACAAAGTGGCCGCCATCAAAACTGAGGTAGAAAAAATTTTAAGCGCTGGTTTCATTTATCCCGTTCCTATGACATAATGGGTTTCCAATCCGGTTCCCCTAGAAAAAAAACAAGGCACCATCTGCGTTTGTGTTGATTATCACAATCTAAATGGTGCTTGTCCCAAAGACAATTATCCCACACCGTTCATAGATCAGATTCTCGATGATTGCGCCAAATGTGAATCTTTTTCCTTTATGGATGGATTCTTGGGCTATAACTAGATTGCGATTAAAAAACAAGACCAGCATAAAACTTCCTTCATCTGTTCTTGGGGCACATTTGCGTATCATAAACTCCCATTAGATCTGAAGAATGCTGGAGAAAATTTTCAACGGGCTATGGACTATGCCTTCCATGACATTCGACATATTGTACAGGCTTACTTGGATGAACTTCCGGCCCATTCCAAAAAACGACCTGATCACCTTCCTCATTTGAAATTTTTTTTTCTCGGTGTAGGTTCTACAATATACATCTGAATCCTCATAAGTGCATATTTATGGTCGAGTATGGGCGTCTTCTAGGCTTCATTCTCTCCAAGCATGGGATTAGGGTCGATCCTGATAAGGTTAAAGAAATTGTTGAATTTTCGGCACCACAATCCATCCTGCAACTCCAACTTTTTCAAGGGAAGGAAAATTTTTTACATCAATTCATTATCAACTATGCCAAGGTGACGAAAGGATTTATGCGATTATTGAAGAAGGGAGCACTATATTTGTGGGTTGACCAATCTCAACGGTCATTTGACGCTTTAAAACATGTACTTGTTTCAGCCCCACTTCTTAGTGCCCTCGACTACTCACACGACTTTCTCCTCTACCTGGCAGCCTCACCATCCTCACTTGGAATGGTTTTGGTTCAAGTTCAAAATGACGACAGTGAACATGTGATATACTACTTTTCAAAAGGTCTAATCGGACCCGAACTACGTTATTCACACGTGGAGAAACTTTCTCTGGTAGTAGTCTTTGCCGTCACCCAAATTTTACACTATATATTGTTGCGACAGACTACTGTTATTGCTTTGGAGAACCCCATGCGACACATCTTGTCTCTAAAAATTATTAGAGGAAAATATTCCAAATGGATTATAATCCTCCAAAAAATTGATTTGGTCTTCACAGCTGTCGAAGCAAAGAAATCTCTAGTCTTCGCTGAATTGCTATCGGACCTTCCCAGAATTGACCCAGGAGAAGTAGCTCGTGATCCATTTCCTGATGAATCTGTATACTTGGTCGATTCTTGGGACCCATTTTATGGAGACATTTTGGTCTACCTACAAACCCAACGCTTCCACCCAACTCTCACATCTGAAAACCGTCGTCGTATTCGCCACCATGCAAAACACTACCTCGTGCTGAATGATACTTTATATCGTTGTGGTATCCATACTATTCTCCGATGTTGTATGACTCTTAATGAAGCATAACACATTTTGAATGACTGCCACGTAGGGGCGTGTGGAGATCATCTTTCAGGCATAGCTACTACCCAAAAAATCCTGCGCACAGGTTATTATTGGCCCACTTTGTTTAAAGACTACATTACCGCGGTCTAGAAGTCCCATTTGTGTCAAATTTTTCGCGAGAAAAATGAATGCTCATCCCGCCCCTCTTCATCCGGTTTTCTTCATTGGTACTTTCGCTAAATGGGGAATTGACTTCGTCACCACAATCCCATTTTCGAAAATGGACACAACTACATCATGGTTGCGGTCCACTATTTTACGAAATGGGCGGAAGCCATTCCCACTTTTAAGGTTGATGGTGAAATCACCGCTCTATTCCTGTTCAATCAAGTGGTCTGTCGGTTCGGCGTACCCCTATCTATTGTCACAGATCATGGATCACACTTTCAAAATCATATGATGATTGAATTAACCTCCATGCTAGGTTTTCGACAAGATCAGTCTTCATCCTACTATCCTTAAGCTAATGGTCAAGTCGAAGCCGTAAATGGTGTCCTCAAAACCATGATTTGTCAATTAGTCAGAAACCATAAAACCACATGGCATCAGAATTTGTATTCTGCATTATGGGCATACCGAACTTCAGTTAAAACTGCAACAAGCTTCACGCCATTTCAACTTGCATTCGGCCTAGAAGTAGTACTCCCAATCGAGTGTGAGATTCCATCACTCAAACTTGCTATTGAACTCATGCCCGGCATCACTGCCACAGAAGATTGATTTCTCTCGCTCAATCATTTGGACGAGACTCGTCGAGATGCTACACTAGCACTCAAAGCTCACCAACGTTGATTCAAAGCTCAATACGACAAATCTGTCAAGCCTCGTTCCTTCCAAGAGGGCGATCTAGTTCTACTCTATGATCAGAAACATGGCCTCTTGAGGGAAGGAACACTCCAAACATTATGGCCTGGTCCTTACATCTTCACTAAGGTCCTTTCAAAAGGAGCTTACACACTTCAGGACTGTAATAGAATTCTGCTCGCGGAGCCCCGCAACGGGCTCTATTTGAAGAAGTATTTTGCCTAGTTCCCCACTAGGCATATGCTTTGTAATTTTACATATATAATTTTTGCCTTTTGTTTTGATGTCTCTGGATATTTTTGAGTTTTTAAGTGTTTTTACTCAGATACAATCTTTTTCTTTCACACATATGTCGTCATCCTCCTTATCATACGTCGGATACGCGGACGGTGCTAGTTGTCACACTAGACACATTTCTTCAGCTGCTTGGGTCCTTTACACACCTGAGTCAGAACTTCTTGGTTTTGGGAAAATTTTCCTAGGTAGAGCCACCAATAAAATTGCCGAGTACATGTCAGTGATACAACTCCTCATGAAAGCTGCATCTCGTGACATCTCCAATTTAGTGGTTAGTTTAGATTCCCAACTCGTAGTTATGCAGTTGAAAAATCATTACTGTGTCCGTCATCCAGTCTTATTACATTATTTTTTAAGGGTGCGAATTTTAGAACATCAGTTTCAAACCATCTGATTTGAACACATCCCTAGAGAATTTAATGCATTAGTCGATTCATTGGAAAACTATGTATTATATTGGCATTTGTCACATTCGTTACAACAAGATTTACATATGAGTATATATTTTTTTCCCATAGAAAATACATAAACATTAAAAAACATATAAGACCAAAAAATTGCCAAAAGTATGTATATATATATATATATGTTGTGTCCAGTACAATAGTTACATCAAAAAATCTCTCAAAACTTGGGTGTTTTACAAAAATTTGTCTACACTAAGCCTCGCTATGACATTTATACAACTGCTCTGCTAGCTAAGCCTGATGCTCAAAATAACATACAACTGCCCTGGCTATCCTTCCCAGAGGCACTAGGTATCTCTCTGGCACACCCACGATATGCCGCTATAGACGAACTGGAATCTCCCGCATAGGAAGAGGTGGTACACCCATACTCAAACCCTCCAGATTTCTGGACAGCTCATGTAGGATCTAGGCATCATCATCTTCGATGGCTTCCACATCCTCTGCTGCTGCGCCAGCCTCGGGTAAATGTAGTCCTCACCGTGCATAAAGAGGGGACCCAGCTGGGCGGACAGGTGCCACACCTATGTCAAGCAAACAAGCTTCATGTCAAAACATATTTTCACCCTATTTTAAAAAAAAAAAAAATTACATAAACATTCAAAAGACAAAAATACTTTCAAAGTACACTGATCATTCCTTTCTTACCATATAACCCCCACTGGGTGCCAGGGGGAAACACTAGCTCCAGATCTCTGGTGAAGGTCATCCCTGCATAGGGATAATCCTCAATCATAATGATCTGATAGTTGAGCCAATCAAATAACCCATCATCAAAGCAGTGAAGAACTGGACCCTCTCCAGTCTGTGGGATCAAAGCTGCCCATCGAGTCTGTCTCGACTTGCGTGGGCCCAATACCTTTTTAATCATCCTGGGACTCATCACTGTCACTTGCTCTAGTAGGAAAGATACGATCAGTGTACCGTACCCAAACGCTCTTTGGATACGAGACTTTCATGCTGTAAGTTTTGCACGAACTCAACGGACAACCCCTTCACATCAATCAAATACCTGGGGTTGCATATAGTCTAACGCTAGGAACATCTGGGCCTTGGTGGCCACATGCTGACTCTTGGAACTTGCCAAGCGAACGATCATCCATAGCAGAGACCTCAGTGGTCTCAAAGCCACCTGGGCGATGGGCACCCAATTACTAACTGCCTCTGTGTTTTGTATGCAATGAGTGCAAATAAGATCAACAGTAGAGCGAGGATCCACTCTAGACCCCATCAAGTTGGGCCTTAGTCCACGACATGATAGGCCAGTCAAAGAGTAGATATCGTCTTTCTCAATGGAGAGATCATTTCCCCCAATGCGAAAGATGTGATAACGCTCATCCCACTATTGAATCAGCCACCCCAGTAGGTCCTCTTGACCCTTCATCAGTTTCAACAGTGCATATTTTAGCAAACCACACCTGTGGAGAGCTAACAAACTTGTAGCATCGATGACCATATCTTGTTCTTCCTGTGCATGTTCCGTTTCTCACCAGATACTCATGATAAATAGCTGATTACCTGCCAGAAATTTTTTTTCAATGGATTAGAATTTTCTTGGAATGCTTAAAAATGTTAAACAGGAGGTGCTTAGAACATGTTTTCCACCTAACGTGGTCTATAGAGAAAAACAGAGCATGATAATGCGCCCTTCCTTCACGAGATGTGCATTTAACGCGGGCCAAACACTTCTTGCCCACGTTAGCCACTAATTTTTCTTAGGGCCTGCCAAAATCCACATTTTGGACCAGAAAAACATCATAAAAACACTATAAAATGATAGCAGGAGGTCCTAGCTCTTAACTAGATCTCACGAGGAGAAGAACTGTTGCCCGGATTGACCACAATCGCCAGCTGAAGTTTTCACACTTTTTCACCCTAGAGCTCCTTCACAGCATTTAAAAAAGTGAAAATGAAAGTGTTCTGACCTTCTTATAGCCATATTTGGGGCATGACTCTCTCAACTAGTCTGGAAAAAGTTGTGAATTCTTGCTACATATGTGTCACAACTATTGAGTTTAGTTACCAATGTTCTGATGAGTGATTAAGATCTATATGGAGATATAACCATGTTTGACCGTTATTCAAGCGTTCTTTTTATGGTATTTTTTTTTCTCGTTAATCTGAATAACCTCGAGTTCTCCTCTTTGGACTTGTTAAACTTACACGAAGTCGATTTCGAGCATTCTTTTTTATGGTCTTTTTCTTGCTCGTTAATCTGAAAAATCGGGAGTTCTCTTCTTTAGAATCGTTAAAACTGACATGAAGAAGCATTGAGATTTCTTTTTAGGGACTTTTTCTAACTCATAAAACTGAAAAAACCCCGAGTTACCTTTTTTGAGCTCGTTAAACTACCACGATAGAGAATCCAGAGCCATTCTTTTCCTCTTTTTCAAAGCTCTTTAAACAGAAAAAGTGACGGAGTTTTTCTCCGCTTGACTCGTTAAAATTTCACAGAGAGCACTGAGTTTTTCTCTGTTGGACCCATTAAAATTTCACAAAGAATATTGAGTTTACTTCGTCTCCTCGTACTCATAACAAAATGAGGTAGATGTCCATCGAACATAGATTTCTCACTTTTTCGGCTTCGATGGACTAACTCACCGAAACTGAATTGTTTCGGGCTTACTATTCTCCCTTTGGCGTGCCTAGTTATCAAGACATGACGAAGGCACCCCCTCTGAGTTGTATTTTACGACATTTTTCAGACTCTATAAATATGAAAAATTCACCGAGTTTACTCATCTGGACTCATTAAACCTAATCAGACGAGGAAAAATTTGGACAAAATGGATACTACCTCCATTACATTTAAGAAAGGTCAATTTGGCAGCAAAAATATTGAACATGGCACTTCCCAGAAAAGTATTTCATAGTTAGGTGAACCCTACCATCTATGAATTTAGCCTTCATCTCCTAGTGTTCCTACACCGATAAAATCCTAAAATACTCTTTGGTGTTCATTAAGCGTCAGCTGCCTAGTACCATGTTAGAGTGCCTTCTATTGTTCAAGCAGATCTCACTATCTAGTGCTCCTCATATCAACCAAACCAATCATTATGCGAGAAATTATTTGTCGTCAGTTATCCCCATTTTCTTTTCATTATTTCCATCAAGAACAAAATCATCCTTTTCCTATTTCGTGTTGACTGATGTAGGATGCCTCAGTGCCTACCTTTCGACAGATCTCTTCCTATTGACTTCAACATATTATCTAGGAAGTTGATCTAGAAACTCATTAGTACCCAGATACTTACAGACATCAGTGGCAGGTAATATTCTGTTTGATTGGGGGTCTTCATTATTGGCTCCCGATCGAATGATTCTACAAGTGTTCGACTTCAACTCCTTTTATTCACACTCGCTAGATTGTACTGTACATCTTAGGGACCATCAACATTATTGGTGGCCACCTTCGCGTCTGTTAATAGTTTTCATTATCAACTGGTAATCATACGATTTCTCACATGTTCTACGATAGATCCTTCATTCACATGTCGAGAAATATGCATTTTAATTGAAGCAGTGGCCAAGACCTTGGGGAAAAGGTTACATCATTATAGTTGTGTTTCCTTCACCAAGTTGCGATATTGTTTATGGAGACAGCTTTTCAGTATTGATCCTATTATGACAGACACTTCCACATTATGCTTATCAGTGGACATTGTTAGCCCCCCTATGAAATTCTTGACATGCAAGCTGGGGGCTGGAGTTGTTCTGGAGCCTCCAAGGAATGCCTTTCCCCTAAAAATTCATCCTCCTTGGAGTCTCTCTATACTGCGCCTAAAATGTAATTCCTCTGCTGATCCATTTCTCAAAAAGGCCCATTTTTTCCCTTTATACCTTTGCAAAATATCACTTTCCCCTTCTCCTTTTGTCAAAATCCCCTTTAATTCCCCCCGTTATCCATCTAAACCCTCTCTAAATCCTGTTTTTGCCCCTGTTTTGGCCTTCCCTACCCTTCATTTCCCTATCGTTCCTCCCCTTGGGCCTAAAAATGCTTTAAAATGTGAAAAAATCATATAATGAGGCCTAAAGCCCCTTTGGCCTAAGCCTCGTGCTCCTTTTCTTCCCATAAGACCTGGTGCCGGAACCTAAAGCTAAACCCTCCAGGCGTTTACCCCCTACAACCATTTCCGCGCCAGAAAATCATTCGAAAACCTTTGGAGACACACATTTTTGGGTTTTCTACATAGTATTGGGTCGATGGACCTCCGCCGTCCGATCGAAATCTCATCCAACGGCGCGGAGCACACCGAGAATGGTGGACCCCTCTTGCACATGTCATCCGCCCAAACCCGCCGGTAATTCCCGCACCGCCCATCTGCAACTGGCAGTTTTCTCCAAAACCTAGCGATCCCATTCATCCTTTGCCATGCGTCCTCCGGTACTGTTTCTGAAAACCACTTTTTCGTGCGTTATTCCACGGATGAAAGCCAGGTAGCAGAATCCACGATCGCCGTTGGATCGCGGGGCTCTCATCCGATGGCTGTCATCCCCCCAAGCTACACGCCATTTAAACCGGTTCATCGTATCCGCGGGCCCCTCTTCCGATGTTCCCCGCCGTCGATCTATCAACGATCAACGGTCCAGATCCGTCCATCCATGATTGACCATTCCGTTGCCCTTGGACCTCCAACTCATCCGTCCACTAGGCCGTCCGTATGCCACGTCACCCCACGTGCATGTTCCGTACCTGTCAACCATTTCGTCGCATATAAACTCCTACTCTCGCGTTTTTTAATGTTTTTCATGCATTCTTCGTTCTGCATCGTCCGCCAACCACACCAGAGCCATGTTTCACCATTTCCCCTGCAATTTTCCCCTCCATTCCGTCTGCATGGCTATTGTCCTCATCGCATTCATCACCCCTGTCCATGGTCATTCCTCGCAATTGGTTGTTTTGCAGAGTTTCCAAGGGTAAAAGACCGCCATGACCCTACGTGGCAAAGCTGTGCAGACTGTATTAAATCCAAGAGTTGATACTGGCATAAAATGGTCAAAGAAAGTGGCCAGGAGAATTTGCATCAAGGACAAAGGTAGATTTCAAGCACTAAAAACCTTTCAGCACCATTAAAACCCCGAACTACCCTGTCAGAGTAGATGGAGCGGCAGAATGTTCAGCACAGGGAAAAAGGAAGATTAAAGCACAACCATGAAGATCTCGAGCCCTAAGTCACTGTTTTCAGAGGCAAATTAGCAGATTACGGACCCCGAGGATCAATCAAAGTATCCTGAGCGCAGATAAAAGGTAATATCAGGGTTTCCGTCAAAAAAATGTTTTACTTCGTCAGGTACAAGGCATCCATACTGTTTTTATTATGCAGAATGTCCCTGAAGAGTTTTCCCACCAAACTACAGCTCAAAGACAGTCAGACATTTATGAGATAGACCTTCATACAGTTTATTTTACTTTTGGTTCACGACACCTGGAGTACAACATGCCAAAATTTCGAGATCATATCCAAGGAGATCATTCTTTTCCGAGGGAGGTGACAGAGATTAAATATACAGCATGTCAAGTGGAATGGGTTTCAGCCCTGCATTCATGGTTATGTTCAAAGATACATTCAATTTTCACCTACCTTCTCAGTCGATCTTAGGTTTATCCTTTGCTATAAAGCACAGGAGGAAACGTTGTAATGGTTGTTGATGAGAAATCAGCAGAATGCAAGTGTTCTCCTCTTGAGGACAAGTTCTCTGTGTATATTGTAAGATAGGCTGAGATATGATGTATTTAGACTGAATGTTCAAGCTATGGGCTATGATGTACCTAATTTGCGTTGTTTTTAATATGACAAGCACGTTTCTTTGGATCCTGATCTAAAGCAGCTGGTGATGTTTTCCTTTCTCTGTATTTGTGATTGACTTGCTTTCATTTCATCATGTTTCTTCAGGCTCGCATCATAATTTTCGCATAAGATTTACCCTTGATAGGTACCTTATGTTGCTGCTCTCCCAGCCTTTTATGTTTTATGCTTATATGTATATCTGAATATTGATTTCAATTGGTTTAGCCATTTTAGTGGATGTTATTGCCTGCTCTCTGATGTATGAATTAATGAAGTCTGTATTTGGATGTTCTTGGTAGGATTTAGTTGAACGTGTGAGGATCCTAGAGGCCTAGAACCTGATTTCTGTCTCTCTAGGAGCTTTCCATCCTAATTATACCCTTCCAAGATCCCTTATTTCACCTCTAATTCTATCCAAGCAGGCCTGGAGTTAAATGACCTCTGGCCTGATCTATAGACAGAGTTGGTTGGTCCTCTTCCTCTCATTTTCTATCCTTAATGTCCCACTCCACCAATCAACCTTTAAGATCCAGATGATTTAGATGACTAGCCCAACTGAAAGCTTGCATATTGAACACAAATAAATCCTTTCTTGACTCCATAGCCCAATGGCTTTGATGTTCTCTAAGTTATCTATCTCTGCCTAAGCTTCTTTCTTGCTCATCCTTGTCTGATATTGGTCCTTCTTTCCTGATTTCCTCCAACCTAACACAAACAATTAAACCAACAACCTCGAGCCTATAACTAGCCTAAAATCTTGTACCTTAAGCCTCAAAGACATATCCTTTGACTTTATAGAGAGATCCCTCTCTGGGCCTAGGAGGGCTAGATCCTAAGGTCTGAAAGTGGTTCTATGTTGTCTCATCTTTTTGTCTTTGTCAACCTGGCCAAAACATGGGAACCCCAACATAATGGCGACTCCGCTGGGGAATTCTGAGTACACTTCATCTTAAACACTCTTAAGACCTCAGAAACTTAGAGCTCTGGTTAGGTTGACAGTAATTCACTCCTCTCTTGAATCAACCCCCAATATTGAATATCCACCATACTCTTAGACAGAGCTTGGAAAGGGCCAGGTAGCCTCCAGATCTCATCCTCTTTTCAGAGGTGACATATCTGGTAAATGCCCTCCCAGTCAATCTCTAGTTGGAGCTTGTTGCTTTAGAGGAGATTCCTGAAAGGTGATAATGCCTGAGCACTGTGGTGGACAGTGTACCCCTTAGAAACATCTTAAACCCTCCACCTGGCGACTCCATTGTTCCTAAATGTTAAAATACTCCACTGGTGATCAGTAGGCCTGCTGATTATCTTGGTTTCACAATCAGACTCCACTGGGTGACCAGGCCCGAAACATAATGAAGACTCCACTGGGAGGCCAGCCCTTGAGACAACATTAACCACAGTAGAAGTGACAAGTAGGGTTAAGCTTCTTGGCTTATAAACAACATTCTGGCTTTCAGGACCATTCATACAAGAGCTTATCCCAACCCCGACCCACCCGAAATAGTTGAAAATCTAGAGAGTATCCTCAGAAGAGCTCCCACGCTAAGCAGACCAACTATTCCTAGTCACATTCATAGAGCTAATTCTACACCAGAAGATCTTGCAGCTCTATTAGACCCTTTCATTGACCTAGACCTTCAAAACAGATTACCTAGAACTAAGTCATTCAGTGTTTCAGACCAGCCAAACACTAGGGACAGTGAAACCCCTCCTTCCACACCACCTGATTTTCATTTCATTCAAAACTTGGGGCTCTCTTACCCTAGATCCACTCAACAGGCTTCTGCTGGTCCAAACATCCCTGCCATCCAAATACCAGCTGCTCAAGATAACCCTACACCTCACCAGAATATCATCATGGCAGCGTGGTATGCACCTTTAGTTCTACCCCAACCTTTGTTACACTTACCAAATGATTATCAATCAAAAATCCCACACTTCACTGCTAAAGAGTCCATAACAGCACAACAACATGTAGATAAAATGGAAGACTCTTTTGATTACATGGAAATTGATGACGAAACAATAAAAATGAGAATCTTTGCCCAGAGCTTAGGAGGTGAGGTGAAGAAATGGTTTAAGAATCTGCCTCCTGGCAGTATTCAAGATCTCCCTGCATTATACCAGACTTTTATAAACAAGTGGGAGGTTAGAGAAAACCCTCACCAGCTCCTAGCTGAGTACATTTCCCTTAAGAGGAATGTAGGAGAGAGTGTTCATGATTACACCACTAGATTCAACAGCATTTATAATGCTCTCCCTCCACACATGAAACCTCCACAAGGTATGGCCCTAGCAAAATATCCTAATGGATTTGATGCGGACATGGCCTGCGAGCTTAGAGATAAATAATATACCACCTTGGAAGACATGCAGAAAGGAGCCATAACCATAGAAGCAAATTTAATGGAAAAAAGGGCAAGATTAAAAGCTGAAAAAAGGGTAACCTATAGGGATGAAAATATAGCTTCCACATCTGATCCCAAATATGACAGAATTTATAAAAATGTGGAAGAAATGCAACAAATGATAAAGAGGATGGTTGTCCAAAACAACAACCAGAATAGAAACCAGAACCAGAACATTAGAAGAAACAATGCTGCTCCCAACAGACAAAGAGAGTCGGATCAACAGATCATTCCCCCTTTTCAAGAAAAAATTTTAGATGAAGACGAGGGAATCATTCAAGAGTCTGAAGGGAATACAATAAACATGTTTGAAGCAGAAGATTCAATCCAAAAATGTGATTCAGAAGAAGATCAGCCCTTATCCACCTACTGGGATGTGGAAGGATCAGAATCTGAAGCCTACAGACTTGGATTTGAAAATGCTATCATGCAGGTCAGGGAACAATATGAACTTAGGAGTAAAAAGACTCAAGACACTTCCAAAACAAAAACTCCTAAGGTAACCATCAAGAAAAGACCTGACAAAACTTCTAAAGCAAGCTCTGTAGATAATAAAACAACAGTTGTAAGTTATGGTAAACATACGGAGAAAGACAACCAAGACACTGAAAAACAAATTCAACCAACCAGCAGTGCTAGCATTTCGGTTAGTGCTCCTAAAACAACTGTTCCAAACCCTGTACATAATGAGAAAACACCAAATGACTCAGTTACCAAGACAGCAGACAAAATAGATTCAAGTGTTTCCAAGACACAATCCACTTTCAATCTAGAGAGTGAGATTGCAAAAATCAAAATCTTTGTACCATTATCTGAGCTGGCCTCTCAGGATGTATATAAATGCCAAATTTTGAAAGCATTAAATCTGGGAGAAATGAATGATTCTGTAAATTTGAATGATGACCAACCTGCCTTGCTCTTTGGTCCAAAAATTGAGGGAAATTTTCAAGAGGGGGTGGTTCCACCTTTCTATATCAGTCTTAACATTCATGACAAGATCTTGCACAATGCAATGCATGATTCTGGAGCATCACACAACTTAATGCCTAAGGTAGTGATGGAGAGGCTAGGCTTAGAAATTACCAGACCGTACAAAGACTTATACTCATTTGACTCTAGTAGAGTAAAATGCCTAGGCCTCATCAAAGGCTTATGTGTGAGTTTGACCCAGATTCCTTCCAAGTGTATGGTCATGGATGTTGTGGTGGCAGATGTGCCACCGAAGTATGGCATGCTATTGTCAAGGTCATGGGGATCCAAACTGCAAGGAACAATGCAGATGGATGGCTCATATGCCACAATCCCTATATTTGGCCAACTTAGAAGACTGTATAGAGAGTCTCAGACGAAATTTTTAGTCAGTAGCCCCGAGAAACCGAAAAACTCACCATTATACTCTGTGCATACAGATCTGGACTCTTTTATCCTCTACAATGACCAATCCTTAGAAGGGCCAAGATCGAATAATGGAAATGCAAACACACAGTCCATGGACTTCAACATAATGGCTACTCTGGAAGAATATGAAGAAGAAGATCATGGGAAAACTGCTGAAAATATAACTCTGAATGAAACAAAGACAGAACAAGAACAACAAGTCAGCCACCTCCCTATTCTCCATACCCATAAGGAACCACAATATGACCCCCCTCCTAGCACAAACCTCACAACTCAACGTAATGGCGAATCTAGCTGTAGGGGAGGGGATGAAAACGAATTAAACAAAGAACCCCTATGGAAAATGAACTTTGATGGGTCCTGAACTAGGCAGAGTGATGGAGCAGGAGTGTGGCTGCGTAATGCTGAAAACGATCACGCAAAGAGCCACACAGTCAACCTGCATTTTAAATGCACGAACAATATTGCAGAATATGAGGCTCTCATCCTAGGCTTAAATTTGTTGAAAAAGTTAGGAGCTCGTAGGATAGCCGTGAGAGGAGATTCAGAGTTAGTAATCAAACAGGTGAATGATGAGTATTCAGCAAAACATCCCAGACTAAGGGCATACAGGAATGACACTCTAGATCTGTTGAAAACGTTTGTTGAATATGAGTTAGTGTTTGTTCCCAGGGGCCAAAATGCAATTGCAAATGGACTAGCATGTCTAGCTAGCTCATATCCTAAAGCCCTAGCTGACCAAAAAATTATCATTCAAACCAAATTCAGGCCTGCAGTGCTAGACAATGAAAAATATTGGCAGGTCTTTGAAGGAGACAAACAGATCGAAGATTTCCTGGTGGGAAGAAATGAGTTTGAATTTTCTGATTCAGACTCAATTTCTGATGATAACTACCCAAGCAAGGATCCCCCAGATGAACCAGAAACACCCTGTAGCATAGAAATAAATCTTTTTTCTAATAAAACTGCAAATTTTAGCGAAGATAGTAAAAATGCAGAAAATGAAGAGGTTGAAGTGTTGCAGGCCAAAGATAAGAACATACCCAGAGGCCTGGCACCCTTAGAAGACCTTTTTATTTTGATGACGTAGCAAAAAAGCCCACAATTGAACATGCAGAATCAGATGTAGAAGAATGCAACATAGGCACTGAAGATAAGCCCAAAATGATAAAACTGGCTAAGTCTATACCTGCAAACATGAAGAAAAAATACATTGACTTGTTTAAAGAATTCATTGATGTGTTTGCATGGAGCTGTGAAGACTTAAAGGCCTATGACACCAACATCATACAACACAAGATACCACTAAAAGAAAATCAGAAGCCTTTCAGACAAAAACTTCGAAGAATCAACCCAAAACAATTGCCCGCAATAGAGAAAGAAATTAAAAAGATGTATGAAGCCAGCGTAATTGTTCCTGTGAGGTTTTCTGATTGGGTGTCAAAATTAGTGGCTGTAAGGAAGAATACAGGGGAGATCAGACTATGCATAGACTTCAGAAACCTAAATAGAGCCTCCCTAAAAGACAACTACCCTTTTCCCAGAATGGAACATATCCTACAGAAGGTAGTAGGTTCTAAAAGGATCTCCCTGCTTGATGGTTTTTCAGGATACAACCAAGTTCTGGTACTCCGAGAAGATCAACTCAAAACAGCTTTTACCACTCCATGGGGCACCTTCATGTATGTGAAAATGCCCTTTGGATTGATGAATGCTGGAGCTACCTTCCAGAGAGCAATGGATATTGCTTTCTCAGATGAGATTGGACACTTTATAGTTATCTACTTGGATGACTTGACTGTCTTTTCTAAAACCGAAGAAGAACATCTGAAACATCTGAGAAAAGTCTTTGAAAAATGTAGAAGGTACGATCTGTCCTTAAATCCCAAGAAAACTGTCTTTGGGCTGCAAGAAGGTAAACTTCTAGGCCACATTATATCTGAGAAAGGGATTAGGATAGACCCACAGAGAGTTGAGGGAATACTTCAAATTAAACATCCAAGAAACATCAAGGAGCTATATTCCTTCATTGGGAAGATCAATTTCCTTAGAAGATTTATCCCCAATCTTGCAGAGCACCTTAGGAAAATGACTGAAATGCTAAAGAAAGATGCTGGAATTAAGTGGACTGTTGAAGCCAAGAAATCTTTTGAGTCAGTAAAACTTGCACTCACTCAGGCCCCTGTCCTTATCAGCCCTGACTTCTCAAAAGATTTTCTGATCTTTTCATTTGCTTCCCAACACACAATAGCTGCAGTTTTGTTGCAGAAAAATTCAGAAGGTAATGAACAGCCTATATCCTTCTTCAGTAAAGCCTTGAGAGACGCACCCTTAACGTACAACATCATGGAAAAGCCGGCCTATGCTCTGATTAAGGCCTTAAAAGACTTTAGGGTGTACATTTTTCATTCTCACACCATTGTCTATGTGCCAAACACAGTGGTAAGAGATATCTTGTCCCAAGACCCAGATGGGAAAAGGGGCAAATGGATTGCTACCATCTTAGAATATGACCTAGAAATAAAACCCACCAAGCTGATCAAAGGTCAAGGCCTGGCCCAATTAATGGCTGAATCTAATCTGCAGGCCTTGAACATTAACATGATGAATGCCTTAGATGAGCAAGAAGGATTGCCCCATCCAACTGTCGAGGAGAAGTTTCAGAACTCTCCTTGGTATACTGATATCCTTCATGTGCTTGCTAACCTCAATGCACCTCCAGAACTACCCAAAACAAAGGCCAGATTCGTTAAACTCAAAGCTAGAAATTACTGCATCATGAATGAGAGTCTATATTGGAAAAATCCGAATGGCCTTTTGCTGAAATGTCTGTCTGAAACTGAAGCTGAAAAAATCAAACAAGAATTTCATGCTGGGGAGTGTGGGGGCCACCTGAGTTGGAAAACCACTGCAAATAAGATACTCAGGGCATGTTACTATTGGCCTACACTCTTTAGTGATGTCCATAAAATGATTATGGCCTGCCATAAATGTCAGATCTTTGATGGAAAAAGAAAAATCCTTCCCCTCCCTCTGCAACCGATCACCATAGAAGGTCCTTTCATGCAATGGGGTCTAGAATTTATACGAGAAATTCATCCGGCCTCCTCTGGACAGCATAAATGGATCTTGACAGCCACTGATTACTTCACTAAATGGATAGAAGCTATACCCACTAGGAATGCCACTGACTCTGTCATCATTAGGTTCCTAGAATACTTCATCCTGTCTCGGTTTGGATGTCCAAGGAAAATAATCACTGACAATGCTGCTGCTTTCAGATCCAAAAGAATGATTGATTTCTGTCACAGGTACGGAATAACACTTGGACATTCAACTGCCTATTACCCCTAGGGTAATGGCCTAGTTGAATCATCAAATAAGAGCCTGGTTACAATCATTAAGAAGCTGCTGGAGGAGAACAAAATATCATGGCATAAAAAGTTGATACATGCCTTATGGGCAGACAGGCTCACTACAAAGAAATATATTGGCATGTCACCCTTCCAGCTGGTTTATGGGACTGAAGCAGTGTTTCCTACAAGCCTTGGAGCTCCATTAATCAAGCTTGTTCAGAAGATCCAATCAGAGGAAGACAACATGATAAGGAGAATTAATGAAACAATACATCTGCAGCGGACAAGAGAACAGGTTTATAGCAGGGCTGTCAGAATTCAAGAAAGCATCAAAAGGTAGTTTGATAAAAGAACCAAAGCTTCAAAGTTCAAGGTTGGAGACAAAGTCCTGAGATGGGACTCAAGAAGAGAGGACAAAGGCAAACATGGCAAATTTGACAGTTTGTGGCAAGGTCCATATATCATACAAGCCACTGTAGGTCCTAATGTGTTTTTCTTACAGGAACTTGATGGTACAGCACTGTTTGGGGGTCCTATCAATGGTAGGATGCTCAAACACTATTTCTGCTAATTTTCCATTTCCAGTTTCATCTCCATTGTATATACCGTTGAAAATTTTCATTTTCAAAAAGAAAAAAAGAGAGAAGAAATTGTTCCAAAAACAGAATGAAAAGAGAGGTTCAGACATGCTCAAAACATGAACCTCTGAGGTAAAAAGATTGGCTCTAATAAACTCAAAATCTAAGCCAAAAAAGGGAACAAAATAGCTGGTCATAACAAGCTCAAAATCTGGACCAGCAGGGAAAAAAGAATCAGCTCTAATATGCCTAAAACTAGAGCTGAAATCAAGGGAAAAAGACGACTTAAATATGCTCAAAACCTGAGTCACAAGGAAGAGAGGAGGATATTTCACAATTGCATAATTTCATGCATTCACAGTTTTGTTTTCTATAAGTTTCAGCCCAGCAAGTCAAACAGTCTAATCCTACCTTAGCTGTGTTTAAATTTCTTGTCTTAGAATGTAGGTGAAGGAACCTGTTGGACAATTTAATCCCAACAGGTAGTAGATTAGGTAGAGAAATGGATGCGGTCAACAGTCTAATCTGGCCTCATGGAGAAATAAGGGTAGAATTAGAATAGTTTTGCTTTCTGTTTTGCAAAATAAATGGAAAGGGTCTGCTAGTTCAAATGCACCCAAGGGAAAATGTAGGGCTGTAGTTTGGGTAGGTAGATTGGTTGGGAAATTGTTTTTGTTGATGTTTACATCACACTGTGGCAGCTAAAATTGAAAGAGAAAGATGGCTTATGACAGCAGGCATCTGGCCTACTCGAAAGATAATATCTGGTTTCTTGACTCCTCCAAGGAGCATCCATCCCCATGTGGAGCCACTGTTAGCCCCCCTATGAAATTCTTAACAAGCAAGCTGGGGGCTGGAGTTGTTCTGGAGCCTCCAAGGAATGCCTTTCCCCTAAAAATTCATCCTCCTTGGAGTCTCTCTGTACTGCGCCTAAAATGTCATTCCTCTGCTGATCCATTTCTCAAAAAGGCCCATTTTTGCCCGTTATACCTTTGCAAAATATCACTTTCCCCTTCTCCTTTTGTCAAACTCCCCTTTAATTCCCCCCGTTATCCATCTAAACCCTCTTTAAATCCTGTTTTTGCCCCTGTTTTGGCCTTCCCTACCCTTCATTTCCCTATCGTTCCTCCCCTTGGGCCTAAAAATGCTTTAAAATGTGCAAAAATCATATAATGAGGCCTAAAGCCCCTTTGGCCTAAGCCCCGCGCTCCTTTTCTTCCCATAAGACCTGGCGCCGGAACCTAGAGCTAAACCCTCCAGGCGTTTACCCCCTCCAACCATTTCCGCGCCAGAAAATCATTCGAAAACATTTGGAGACACACATTTTTGGGTTTTGTACATAGTATTGGGTCGATGGACCTCCACTGTCCAATCGAAATCTCATCCAACGGCGCGGAGCGCACCCAGAATGGTGGACCCCTCTTGCACATGTCATCCGCCCATCTACAACTGGCGATTTTCTCCGAAACCCAGCGATCCCATTCATTCTTTACCACACGTCCTCCAGTACTGTTTCTGAAAACAACTTTTTTGCATGTTATTCCATGGACGAAAGCCGGGCAGCGGAATCCACGATCGTCGTTGGATTGTGGGGCCCTCATCCCCCGAATCCACACGCCATTTAAACCAGTTCATCGTATCCGCGGGCCCCTCTTCCGACGTTCCCCGCCGTCGATCTATCAACGATCAACAGTCTAGATCCGTCCGTCCATGGTGACCATTCCATTGCGCCTAGACCTCCAACTCATCTTTCCACTCGGCCGTCCGTATGCCACGTCACCCCACGTGCATGTTCCGTACATGTCAACCATTTCGTCGCATATAACATCCTACTCTCGCATTTTTTAATGTTTTTTATGCATTCTTCGTTCTGCATCGTCCGCCAACCACACCAAAGCCATGTTTCACCATTTCCCCTGCAATTTTCCCCTCCATTCCGTTTGCATGGATATTGTCCTCGACCACGTCTTGTCCTCGTCGCATTCATCACCCCTGTCCATGGTCATTCCTCGCAGTTCGTTGTTTTGCAGAGTTTCCAAGGGTAAAAGACCGCCATGACCCTACGTGGAAAATCTGTGCAGACTGTATTAAATCCAAGAGTTGATACTGGCATAAAATGGTCAAAGAAAGCGGCCAGGAGAATTTGCATCAAGGACAAAGGTAGATTTCGAGCACTGAAAACCTTTCAGCACCATTAAAACCCCGAACTACCCTGTTAGAGTAGATGGAGCGGCAGAATGTTCAGCGCAGGGAAAAAGGAAGATTAAAGCACAACCATGAAGATCTCGAGCCCTAAGTCACTGTTTTCAGAGGCAAATCAGCAGATTACGGACCCCGAGGATCAATCAAAGGATCGTGAGTGCAGATAAAAGGTAATATCAAGGTTTCCATCAGCAAAATTTTTTACTTCATCAGATACAAGGCATCCATACTGTTTTTATTATGCAGAATGTCCCTGAAGAGTTTTCCCACCAAACTACAGCTCAAAGACAGTCAAACATTTATGAGACAGACCTTCATACAGTTTATTTTACTTTTGGTTCATGACACTTGGAGTACAACATGCCAAAATGTCGAGATCATATCCAAGGAGATCATTCTTTTCCGAGGGAGGTGACAGAGATTAAATATATAGCATGTCAAGCAGAATGGGTTTCGGCCCTGCATTCATGGTTATGTTCAAAGATACATTTAATTTTCACCTACCTTCTCAGTCGATCTTAGGTTTATCCTTTGCTATAAAGCACAGGAGGAAACGTTGTAATGGTTGTTGATGAGAAATCAGCGGAATGCAAGTGTTCTCCTCTTGAGGACAAGTTCTCTGTGTATATTTTAAGATAGGCTGAGATATGATGTATTCAGACTGAATGTTCAAGCTATGGGCTATGATGTACCTGATTGGTGTTGTTTTTAAATGACAAGCACGTTTCTTTGGATCCTGATCTAAAGTAGCTGGTGATGTTTTCCTTTCTCTGTATTTGTGATTGACTTGCTTTCACTTCATCATGTTTCTTCAGGCTCGCATCAGAAGTTTAGCATGTGATTTACCCTTGATAGGTACCTTATGTTGCTACTCTCCCAGCCTTTTATCTTTCCTGCTTATATGTATATCTAAATATTGGTTTCAATTGGTTTAACTAGTTTAGTGGATGTTATTGCTTGCTCTCTGATGTATGAATTAATGAAGTCTGTATTTGGATGTTCCTGGTAGGATTTAGTTGAACGTGTGAGGATCCTAGAGGTCTACAACCTGATTTCTATCTCTCTAGGAGCTTTCCATCCTAATTAGACCCTTCCAAGATCCCTTGTTTCACCTCTGATTCTGTCCAAACAGGCCTGGAGTTAAATGACCTCTGGCATGATCTATAGACAAAGTTGGTTGGTCCTCTTCCTCTCATTTTCTATCCTTAATGTCCCACTCCACCAATCAACCTTTAAGATTCAGATGATTTAGATGACTAGCCCAACTGAAATCTTGCATATTGAACACAAATAAATCCTTTCTTGACTCCATAGCCCAATGGCTTTGATGTTCTCTGAGTTATCTATCTCTGCCTAAGCTTCTTTCTTGCTCATCCTTGTCTCATATTGGTCCTTCTTTCCTAATTTCCTCCAACCTAACACAAACAATTAAACCAACAACCTCGAGCCTATAACTAGCCTAAAATATTGTACCTTAAGCCTCAAAGATATATCCTTTGACTTTGTAGAGAGATCCCTCTCTGGGCCTAGGAGGGCTAGATCCTAAGGTCTGAAAGTGGTTCTATGTTGTCTCATCTTTTGGTCTTTGTCAACCTGGCCAAAACATGGGAACCCCAACAGACAAATTGTTCATATCTCTGTACTAGATAAATCATATTGATTAGCTACTGAGCATGGGAAAGCCCTACTCAAGACATATACTATATTTTCTGACATATTTTGTCATTTCAGGTTTTCCTCAGTCCTCCAATTTCTTTAGCTCCACTACACATATTATAAAGTATTGCGGCTATCATCTTCATCTATGACCTCACACTTTAGGGGGCATCTATTATAGGTCAAATGACCTCCTCATTAGCTCAGCATTTTAACTACTAATCGCAGATCGAAGTGTACGAAAAAGAACCACTTTAGCTACGCATAACTAATAGCCCTAACAACAATAGAGGCTGCCAAACATCTTCAGATCTGCGATTAGTAGTTAAAATGCTGCAACAAACAGATCTATAAATGAAAAGACATTAAGCAGTAAAGTAAAGAGTTTGCTCCATGCATCCAACAGACAAGACAAGAACACGATTTTTGAATGAATTTTTATATTACAGGGCACCTGGGAGGAAACAAGAAGGTGTATCCAAATCTCCTCAACGGGATGGGTTCTTTGTAGTCCTCAGCACTTCAGATCTAAGCTTTCTCTCTCTTGTAGATGTAGAAGACCCAATGTAGAAGGTAGAGCTCAATGGGAGCAACAATGGCAGAAAATGAGACCGAGTGTATAGATCCAGAGTGATCTAGTATGCAACAAAAGGTGAAGAATGATGGGGAAAACCCTCCTATTTATAACAAAATATTGGGTCTTTCTAGATCTTGGTGCATGATTAGAATAATGTTAATCACATCTAGATCCACCTCTATGGAATATTTTATTATTATTTGTTGGAGGGAAAGGGTGTTTGACTTGGGTCAAATCCCTTGATTAGTGAAAAATAAATAAATAAATGATTTATTTATCTTTTTAAGGAAGTGGTTGGGATATAATCAAATAAATAATGATTTATTTGATTAAGGGTGGTTGATTTGGTCATATTTAACAAGGAATATTATTTAAATAATTATTCCTAGAAAATAATAAGATAACTATGGGTTTATCTTATTAATTTCTTTGTTTTTGGGTTAAACATGACTGGGAATAATAATTAAATTATGGTTTAATTAATTATTCCATGAGGAAAATCAAACAAATATAGGTTTGTTTAATATTTCCTTTTGGGGTTTCCTATTTTAACATAGTGAAAGTAGTTTTACTTAGGGTAAAACTAGTCTTACATGGTGTACTTGGGTCCATCTAATGATAAGAGGTTAGATGACCAAAAAATGGTGTAACAGAGAAGATAAATATGGAAGGAAGAAATAGACCTAAACTAAACCTACTTCTGCCAAGGTAGCGCACCCCTATAACAACCAAAGTGCGTTATAACACTCCTGATCCATGAAAAGGTCGCGTTAGTGGCTAGTGAAACGCTATGTTTAGCCTAAAGGGTAGCGTTACCCGTGTTTTGAGTTTGAAACAGGAAAAACCCATGGATAATGATTAAAAACTCCAGCTTTTTCTCATAGAGAGTCAGTGAAAAATGGAAACTGCAAGGCACTAACCTCTTATTAGGTCTTGCCAAAAAAACTAGACTCTCAAGAAAGGCAAAAGCATGGAAAGTTGAGGAAACATCTTCATTTTTTCTATTTAGAACTGGTGGAAGGAGAAAGGCAAGGTTTTCACTCTCCATCTCCTATAAAATGGAGCTGTGGGCTCTTGGTCCAAGGTCGAAGGTTTTTAATACATGTGAAACAGAGCGTTTATTGTTGTAGTGTGAAGGTCAAAGCTCAAATAAGTTCATTGAGAAATTGTTGACTAAAGACATCACCACATTCAAAGAAAGAGAGAGAGAGATTGGAAGACTGAGGAGGGCTTGGTACAATCGACGGTTGTAATCCTCGTTATAAATCAATAGAACTGTATTTTTTTTGTCCATTCAATGCATTAATATTGTTAATTATTTCTCAATTACTTATATAGCATGAGATGAATGGCTTAGGTGTGCATTGCTTAATTTTTATCATATGTTAACTTAATTGATAGGAAATATATTGAGGTAGAGATTACACGGGTGCTTTGATTGATCGCAGGGTCGGGATTTGGAGCTAGTGAAGGAGGGTCCATGCTTCATTGCTTACAACTCTCCAAAGACTTCAGGATCTAAAAATAAGTAATCTTCCATCTCATTTTATCAAGTTATCTAAGTTAACATGAACATATATGCATATTCTTTGTGAACTATACAACTAATCTTATTGTTTGCCTCTGGCACCGGAAAGCCCTGAGAGGGGTATTCGATAACCAACAACCCAAGCATTTTACCCTATAGCAGTGACAAGTTATTGCATCGATTAACCCACCCTCCGACTCGACCTCAGGGGTGTGCAACGATGTGCTATTTGTCAAAGGAGAATGAGATGGCGAAGGTGGGCCATCCCCTATTGCACAGTGTTGGAGAGGCGATGAAATCAACATGAAATCGTGCGATATGGTTTTGATTGGATGTCGGGTAAACTACGTGGTATGGTGGGGGCCGGAGTTATCACACGTTCAAAGGGAGGTGATGAAGTAGGCTCCAAGGGATGTGATAAGTGTTCATTGGCGGCGGATATTATGACGTGGACCTGGTGGGTTCCATAGAACTGACATGGGGTATTTATATTCAAATTAAATGCGTGGGACTAATGTATGGTTGGTGGAGCGTAATGGCTCGCAGGTGCAAGGATAAATGGTAGAGGTTTGCATGTGGTTTAAACCACGACTCTCACTACAGAAAAGGGCAATTACCTTTAAAGTAAAAAATTGGATTTGCAGGGTTCTTAAACAAAAATTCGAATGCACTATGGAGTGAAAAACTAAACAAGAAATTGCTTCTCCTTCTCTCCTTGATCCTTCAAATAAAAAATGATTTTTTGTCCAAATTCTGTTGAGGTTGTCATTCGGGTTATCTCCAATGCTCCCCCTTAATAACGACTGTTGTTCTCTTACATACCCAGACATTTTCTGAGAAAATTAGAACTTTTTTGCCCCAATGGTTTTGTTAAAATATCAGCGAACTTCTCTTCTATTCTACAATGTCGTAAAACAATTTCTCCATTGTTCACTAACTCTCTGATGTAATGATACTTTGCATTAATGTGTTTTGTCCACTTATGAAACATTGAATTCTTGGATAAAGCTATAGCTGAGCTATTATCACAATAAACTTTTGCGCCTTTTACCTGTTCATGAGACAAACTTCTCCACATTCTCCTCATCCATATTGCTTGACATGTGGCTGCTGTAGCTATCACATAATCTGGCTTTGTAGTCGATAAAGCCATAATTGGTTGTTTCTTAAAATCCTATGAGATGATTCTTGATACATATGAAAAAACATATCCAGAGGTGTTTTTCCTGTCATCTATACTTCAAGCCCAATCACTGTCAGTATATCCAATTAATTCAAAATTTTCTGAAGAGGTGTATAAATACCATACCTCTTTGTTCCTTTCACATACCCCAGAATTGTCTTTGCTGCTTGCTAATGTGCCTCCTTTGGCCCTTCCATGAATCTTGAAATTAAACTTACAACATGCATAACATCTGACCTAGTTGCATTCAAATATATAAGGCTACCAACTATGCTCTTATATAAACTTGGATCAAAATCCTTGCTATTGTTTTCTTTGCTTAACTTCAATTCCATCACTATAGGATTAATTACTGCTTTGCAATCTTTCATGTTAAATATTTCCAAAACTTCCTTTACATATTTTTCTTGAGAAATAAAAATTTTATTTTCATTTTGCTCTACTTCTATTTCTAAAAAGTATCTCAGCAATCCCATATGAGTCATCTCAAATTCTTCTTTCATGACTGTTTTGAAATTGTCAATGAGGTAAGAATTATTACATGTAAATATAACATCATCAAAATAAAAACAACACTAAACATCTTAACATATTTTTCTTTGATGCAAAGTGTAGGTTCTCCTTCACATTTCTCAAACCCATTTTCCAATAGATAAACATATATTCTATTGTACCATGCTCTTAGTGCTTGTTTCAGCCCATATAGAGATTTCTTCAACTTGCATACCTTGTTCTCTTGGCTTTCTTTCTCATAGCCTAGAGGTTGTTCAACATAAGCCTCTTCCATAAATACTCCATTTAGGAATGTTTATTTCACATCTATTTGGTAAACATTCCATTTGTGTTGTGTTGTTATGGACAACACTGCTCTTACTATTTCCATTCTTGGAAATAGTGCAAAAGTTTTTTCATAATCCCTTCCTCCTTGATGCTTGTAGCCTTTGACAACAAGTCTGGCCTTTTGCCTTCCAATCTTACATTCAACATTGCTTTTGGTTTTATAAACCCATTTTACTTCAATTACTTCCTTACCTTTTGGGAGATCAACTAATTCCCATGTATTTTTGTTCTCTACTGCATTCATTTTTTCATCCATAGGATCTATCCATTTCTTATCTTTTACTGCTTCTTAAAAATGAATAGGATGTTCTATATGAAAATATAATGCAAATAAAGAGTTCATACCTTCTTCTTGCTCATAAATTTAATTCAAACTTCTGAAGCTGGTTCCTCTCTCACTTGTTGAACTTGTGCCTGTAGAAGCACTCAAATTTTCTCCTTGTGATGTGCTTGGAGAAGCATTGCCATCACTTCTCAAGGGTGTTCTCATACCTGCTTGTGGTGTCCCTTGTTGTCATTTTATTGGTGGAGGTGGTGCTGCTAATGATGTATTTCTTTTAGCCATTTCTTCCTCATCTTCATCATGAGACAAACAACCCTTTACATTCATTGTTTTCTCAATGCTTCCATCCCAAGCTTCTTCCTCAATAAATTATACATCTCTGTTGATCATAAACTTCTTGGTGAATGGGTTATAGAGTCTTTATGCCTTGGATTCTACACTGTATCCAACAAATATGCACTTCCCCCCCTTACTATCCAACTTCTTCCTTAGCTATCTGGAATGTGTGCATAAGCTACACAACCAAATACTTTCATGTGGGCGACAAACCATTTTATGCCACTCAATGCTTCTTCTGGAACTCGGTACATAACACTCTTTGTTGGGTATCTATTTAAAACATATGCTGCACAATGTACAACATTAGCCCATCAAATGTTTTTCCTTCAACATGCTTTTTTTTTTTTTTTTTTTTTTTTGACAAAAACGAAGCAGTGTCGATTACCATTTTGGCTCCAAATGGCAAATTAATTTGATTACAATGAGGATGTCTAAATCCTACTGCATTTCCCTGCTAAGAATGAGAGTGCAGCTGAAACTTGAAGACTTCTTCCTTGATAAGATATCTATAAATTCGCTTTCAGAGATTTTTCCCAGCTTGAAGATACAAACAAATTTATTTAAGAGCAAGCAGTAAAACATGTCAACAATAAGCTTAAGGGATGGGTTCCCAGAATTTTTCTTCGTCTTTCATCTTGACCTCGGCTGAAAGGAGAACAACTTTTTTGGCTTCAGTGTCCGCCTCTTTGTTATGAGTTCTCAGCACATGAAAGTAGTTCAAGTTCTGAAAAGCGTTTTCCAAAGCCTTAATTCTGGATATTAGCCTTGCCAGTTTGAGATCCAAGGCTTGAGAATTGGAAACCATTGCGTTTATAATAATCTAGGAATCACCTATAACGTTAGCTTCACTTATACTTAAATCTTTGAGGAACTTGAGGCCCTGATAGAGGGCCAAAGCCTCAGCTTGGATGCTGGATGAGATTCCAAGCCCCCAAGCAAAGGAGTGATTTTTGTCCCCAGTTGGACTAACAACAACACCTCCAGCACCAGCTTTGCCCGGATTTCCCTTTGCTGCTCCATCAAAAAAGAGAGACTGCCTTCAGTGTGAATTGAGCCAATCTTTAAAGTCAGTTTCAGATTTCCTTATTTGCCAGTCTTTAAGAGGAGGAGCGATTCTAACTGCTGGCTGAAAATGCAAGTCAAGGAATGATCCCCAAGCAATGTCCTGTTGGCTGAGATTGGAGTCGTCTTTTATATCTGTCAAGCACTCCTTTAAATGGCATTTAATCTTAATTTCTAAGACTTTGTGATTTTGTTTAATATTTCTGAAGATTCTTCTGTTGCGTTCTAGCCAGATCTGCCAACAAATAACCTTTGGCAGGATAGCCCATGCAGTTTTGATTATCTGATTTTTGGGAGGAGGGCCAGGATATCTGTTTGCCCAATTAGCAAAAATATCAGCAATGGAACGAGGGAGCAAAAAGTTGGAATCCAAATTGTGAATAAAGAAGCACCAGATCTGCTTAGAAAAATTACAATTGAGGATTAAGTGGACTGTTGTCTCTGCATTATCGTTGCACAGCGAATAGATGGAGCGACTGTAAAACCCTTTTCTCTCCAAAATGTCATATGTAAGGATCTTGCCATGGCAGAGAAGCCAAGCAAAAAAATCGACTTTGGGCCAAGAAGGAAAATGCCAGACACCCTGCCAAGGTGCAGGGTTAGGTGGGACGTATGGCCTTTCTTTCAGCTTGGCATAGCCCATGGAGATGGTGTAGCCACTGGCATTCAGTCCCCAGCCTTTTGAATCTCTTTTTCTCATGCGCGTGGGGGCCAAGGCATGGAGGAGGTCGAGCAGCGTGGACCATTCGTAGGCCAGGTGAACTGGCACCTCAATACGTTTCCAGCCTGCCCAAACAGAATCGCACCAAAGTGAAATATCCCACAACGAACACAGCCCCTCTCTATCCATCCAACAACGCAGCGCTCTGATGGAGGATCTGTCTTCAATTGGGTCCTTATTCATGATTTTATCAGTCCAAATATTGATCTTTTTACCATTTCCAGGGATCCAGTAGGAGTGTTCATTGATTAGAGGAGCAGCTTTAGCATATAGTTTGAGAAAAGACGAATTAGGAAAATTGATCACATTGCCTAAACAGCTAGAACGTGGACCTCTGAAGTACTTTTTCCAGAGAGCCAGTTGGGCCTAGCCTGGCTTGGACGCAATTATCCTCCATATAATCTTAGCTTCCATACCCACGTTTTGCTGGCAGAGGTTTTTGAAATTCAAACCGCCCTCCCAAATTGGCCTAGAGATGGTTTCCCAACTGATAAGAGGAATCTTGTGATCATTCTGTTTTCCACCCTTCCAAAAAAACCTCCGCATGAACTCTTCCATTTTTTTTAGTATGTTTGCCGGAGCAAGAAGCATAGCAAATTGAAAAAGAGGAAGGCTGGTAAGCACAGATTTAATAAGGATAGATTTGCCAGCAGTGTTGAGCCAGGAAAAACCCCACACCTGGATCCTAGACTTGAATTTCTCGAGCTGAGGGAGCCAATCTTTTCTTGCAGGTCTCTTAAGAAACATAGGAAGGCCCAAATATTTGAAAGAGGTCCAAGTAGAGGAGGCTGCAAAACCCAAACATCTAGAAATAGCAGAGAGCAATCTGGGCGAAGTGTTCCAACTGAAGATATGACATTTTCTCTTATTAACAACGCTGCCTGAGGCTTCACTGAAATCATCCAAAACTGCTCTAAATTTGGAGGCAGAGGAAAGGGAGGCAGCACCCAAAAGCAGAGTGTCATCCGCAAATAAGGCGTGGTTTATATTTTTGACCCCTCTTGCAATACACAGTCCATTAATATCTTGATCTTGCATCTTTTTGTCTAATAGGAAGCTGAGAACAGAGGCTTGGATGACAAAGAGCAGAGGGGAAAGGGGACACCCCTGCCTTAGCCCTCTCAAAGCTTTGAAGAAATTAGTGGCTCTTCCATTTACAAGAGGGGCAATCCATGGTTCCGAGATACAAGCCCGGATCCATTTGATGAAATTATCTCCAAAACCAAACTTGCTCATGACTTTTAAAAGAAAGCTATGATTAACTCGATCAAAAGCATTTGCTAAATCTAGTTTAATCACCATATCTTGTTCTTTTCGAAGAAGGCTTGAATGAATTGCCTCTTGAACAAGGGTGAAGTTGTCCACGATCTGCCTTCCTTTGATGAAGCCTCCTTGATTCTCCGGAATAATCTTGGGGAGAATGAGCTTCAATCTGTTTGCAATTACTTTGGTGATTAGCTTGTATCCTGTGTTGCACAAGGAAATTGGGCGGAATCTGCTGAAATTGTTGGCGCCTTTTTCCTTGGGAATGAGGGCTAAGAAAGCAGAGTTTGTGCTGCCTCCAATTTTCTGAGTATTTTGAGACTTTTGAACCATTTTGAGCAGATCCTTTTCAATAATCGACCAACAAACTTGAAAAACCCTGGCAGAAAAGCCATCCGGCCCAGGGGCCTTATCCGGTTCCATATCAAAAAGGGCCTTTTTGACTTCGTCTTTGGTGACTTTGGCCTCAAGGATCTCGTTCATACGAGGAGAGATTGTAGAAGGAATAATGTCAAGCAGATCTGGGAGATGATCCGGATCCTTATCCTCACTATACAAGTTTTGAAAGTGAGAAAAGGCTGCTTTTTTAATGTCTTCAAAATCCTTGTGGGTGTCGTTGTCCTCCTTAATCTCAGAAATAGTGTTGAAGCATTTCCTGGTCTGGGCTTGTTTGTGGAAAAATGCAGAATTCCTGTCCCCTTCTTTGAGCCAGAGATTTCAAGATTTCAATCTCCAGTATTCTTCTTCAACTAAGCAGGCCTTATGAAAGCACTATTGTAGTTGAGCCTCTTGGTCTAACAGCTCCTCTATGACTATAGCGTGTTCCAAATGAGATTGGTGAGAGGCAACAGCTACTTTAATGGCTTTTCTTTCTGTGATAGGGTTGGACAGGGTTTTGACCCAACATTTTAGGACTCCTTTTACTCTTCTAAGTTTCTCCTCCCAGATAAAGAACGGAGATCCATTGACAGGCTGACTCCAACTTTCCTTGACTATTTTCATGAAATCTGGTTCCTTGACCAAGAGGGGACTAAATCTAAATGGGATGGGTCCCAGATCTAGATGGGCCAGGAGCTCTAACTTTATAGGCTTGTGGTCCAAGATTCTGTTAGTAAGAATGTGCATTCTGGGTTCTAATCCAAGAAACAGATAGGAGCTTTGAATGAAAAATCTGTCTAATCTGGCAGCAATATGACCAGGGCCCACTCTTTTATTAGACCAAGAGAACTTACTGGAAGAAGGTTTGATATCCATCAAGTCCCAGTCCTGCATTAGATCCTCCGCCCATTCCCTTGCCGGATCTCGGACAGTGCTACCTCCTCTTTTTTCAGATGAGTGAAGAGTGAGATTGAGATCTCCAACAATAATTATATTTTCCAGATTTATCAAGTCTGCTTGGTGCCTTATAGAATCCCAACAATCCTTTTTTTCTCTGACATTTACTGGAGTGTACACATTGAATAGACAGAATATTTCCTTGGTGTCCAGGTTCTGCATTTTCAGCAGCAACCAGTGAGTATTACTAGCCTCAAAGGTGACTGCAAATTTGTTGGCATTCCATAGAGTGCCAATCCCTCCCGAAGCGCCCCGGACAGAGATTGCTCTAACTTCACTTTTGAACCAAATCTTCTTGCTTGCTTGCAAGAAGACTACGTCTTCTAGCTTAGTCTCCTGGAAGAGAAGTATGTCTGGAGTTTCTGTTCTTATTAAGCTTCTCATGGCTTCTTTCTTGACTTTTCTCCCCATACCTCTACAATTCCAGGAGATGATCTTCATTATTTATGTTTCTGGTGGGCTCCCTTGGAGCCTTGGGGCTGATTTTTCAACATCCTGGACTTCGAGGCTAGCAGTTTTTCCAGAGTTGGCTGGCTACCCTGTAGCTTATCTTTATAAGTCTCCTGCTCTCTTTTTTCCCTGTCAGTTTTCCGGCCTCTTGTAGATCTTCGTACCGAGGTTTGGGTGTCTCCTATTTCTCCTTCCGCCTCTGACTCGTCTGTTTCCTGCTCTCCTTCCTCTTCTTCTGAAGTCATGCCTTTGGATTCTTCGGCACTTGTTCCTTTGAGGGAGACCGAGGGAGAACCTTTGTTTGGAGAAACTGGATTTTGAGTCTCGACCTTCGGAGGAGTTTCTGACTGCTGGCTTAGTGGATCAAACTTGTTTTCTTGTGCCTTTTTGGGGGGAGGGCGTTGAACATTAGCCTGAAGAGGGCCTTTTCCAGAGGGTCCTCCCAGTTTTTGCCCTTTATGATTGGTTTTTGCTCGCTTGACTTGGTTCCAACCCTCTTCAATCCCTTTCTCTGGCTCAGCGTTGGAAGGACAGTTTCTAGCAAAGTGTCCATGAACGTGGCATTTCCTCCATTTGAACGGCAGTTGCTCATAGTCCAAGATCTGTACATGAGACTAGCTTCCGACTATGATTTTGATAGCCTCTGGAAGACCCACCTCTAGATCTACTTCCACGCAGATCCTGTCACAGTCGTACTGATCCTTATTGTTTGCCCGATCTATGAATTTCCCGAGAGTGTTGCCAATGTGTCTCAAGGAACTCTAGTTCCAGCAGTGAACTGGCAGATTTGGAAGATGAACCCACACCGGGACAGCCTTGGGAACATCGACAGCTGAATCAAAGTCCGGAGTCCATTTTTTCAGATAGAGGCCCTGAGAACCCATGAAATACGACCCATTTTGAAATATCAAATCTTTGTCTTCTTTGGAGGAAAATTCGAAGAGGAAGTACCCTTTCCCCAGAAAGTAAGAGGTGACCTCTTCCTTGATCAGAGGAGCCCAGTTCCTGTTAACCCATTGCTCAGTAGTTTTCGGAGAAAGCCACAGACCTGTGAATTGGCCAATGAGACCTCGATCCGCCATAGATAAAGCTACTTAAATGGGGGCCTCCGGAGGCAAAGAGATCTCAGGAATTTCATCTAGCTTCTTAACAAATTTGGATGCTTCGCTTTTTTTCTTCTGAGGCAAACCAGCAAGAAGCTGGTTGAAGGCGTCGATGGCAAAAGAAGAATGTGGATCCATAGAAGGACCCATCGAATCCATAGGGAAGGCCTGAGGCCGGCCGCCGCAGGGGCATCCACGCAGCATAAACCCTAGCGAAGCTCAGAACGTGCAACAAGCATAACTGCTGAATTTTTGTTGTTGTTCCAGCACTTGATTATTTACTATCTCCCTTTCCGAGAAAAGAGAAATGCCGCAACCAGAGGTCAAAGGTGCAGACCAAAGCCGTGACAGAGAAGAGCACAAAAGGACGGGGCTCCAACCAAGCAGCGACAGGAGCAGGAGGCCCTGCCAGAGCAGGCGCAGCCGCAGAGGCTGCAGCGCGCAGGTAGAGCAGCTAGGGTTTGCAGGGGTTGCAACGCATAGGCAGAGCAGCAATTTCCTTCAACATGCTTCTTACTATATCCATGATGGTTATATTTTTCCTTTCAACAACTCTATTTTGCTGTGGTATGTACCTTGCTGTAAATTACTTGTGTATCCCATTTCTCTGCAAAAATTGAAAAAATATTTGGAAATATATTCTCCTCCTCTATCTGTCCTTAAGACTTTAATATGATGCCCACTTTGATTCTCAACAAGAGCCTTAAAGTTGCAGAAATTTTCAAAAACTTCACTCTTCAACTTCAAGAAATAAATCGATGTTTTTCTTGTGTAATCATCAATAAAGGTCAGCATATAGTAGCTTCCTACTAATGATGGTGTTTGCATTGGTCCACACAAATCAGAATGGATTATTTCTAACGGTGCCTTTACCCTTATGCTCTTTCTTGAGGGAAATATTTCTCTCTGTTGTTTGCCCAAGATGCAGCCTTCACATAGGGTGTCTGGCTTTTCAATCAATGGTAATCCCTTTACCATTCCTTTTCTATGTAACAAATTGAGACCTCTGAAGTTGAGATGTCTAAATCTCAAGTGCCATAACTAGTTTTCATCTTTTTCTGTTCTTTGGAATGTCTCTTCAGTCACTGCTGCCATTGTAGATTCTTTCTTCAAATTTTCTCTCATCTTGATAGGAAACATTATGTTTCTTGTCATCTTGTGCAATTCTCTGTTTTCTCAGTGGTATGTCCATGATGGTACATACATCATCTTCAAATATAACATTGTATCCTTTTTAAATGAGTTGTCCAATGCTCAAAAAGTTACACTTCATACCAGGTACATAGTTAATATGATATGGTTTTCTTTTCTCCAGACATGAAATCAATTTAAAAGGTTAACACAGCAATTCAACCCAAGTCAATCAAGACAACCTATCATTTTAGCTGAACTCCACTTTTACGGAACCCACTTGTAAATAGAGCCAGATCATTCGTCGTGCCGCCCAAGAGGAACAATAAATATAAACAAGAAACCAGGTCAAAATCTATATTGGATTTCCCAACTTGTTGTTAATAGAAGGTAGGGGTCAATGAATGGAGGCCTGTCCCTACACCAACACCAATATATTGGAAAGAACCCATATAGAAAATAAGCTAATAGCCCATCATGCAGGCCTCCATTCCTTGAACCCTACCTTCATACCAGGTACATAGTTAATCTAATATGGGTTTCTTTTCTCTTTTCTTTGTTAGAACACTTACTCTGCCTTTTCCCATGAAAAATACCTTGCTATCTGTCCCCAATGTTGCATGAGACTTCACATTTTCATCTAATAGGGAAAACATAGAGATGTTTCCAGTCATATGGTTGCTACATCCTGAATCTAGAAACCAAATATCTTCATTTTTTTCTTCATCCATATTACATGCTAAAAATAAATTCTCTTGACTCAGAGTCTCTTCAGTAAAATTAGCACTGGGTCTATTACCCATGTCACTATGTTTCTTCCTATATTCATTAGAATAGTGCCCATACCTTTTATAGTAATGACATTGGAATTGGGATTTATCATACCTTTGTCCATATGTTTGATTTTTTCCACTTTGTTGGTTGTTTCCTTGGCTTTGATTTTGACTTTGGTTGCTGCCCCTTCCACTTGTATTTGCAGGTTTGTTTCTTCCTCTTTTTTGGCTTCTACCTCTACCTTTTCCTCTATAGTTTGATATTCCTTAAATTCTTCCTTTTCCAAAGGAAATTTGGGTCTTTAAGGCATGTTCCAAAGATGAGTTTTTTGTTCTGCTTAGTGTTTGATCATGTGTCATCAATGATGCATGAAGCTCATCAACAATAAACATTAAGAGGTCCTTTATCTCTTCAATGGTTTTTACTATCACATCAAATCTTGAGGGTAAGCTCCTCAATAATTTCTTCACTATTCTTCTTTCTTCTATGGTCTCTCCATGAGATCTCATTTGTGTAACCAACCCAATCAATAATGTGAAGAATGATTCTATTGTATTAGACTCTTTCATGCAAATGACTTCAAAATCTCTTCTCATTAACTGAAGCTTTTTTGTCTTTATCTTCTCCATTCGTTGATAGGCTGTCTAGATGGTATATCGTGCATCCTTGGACTTTTTTGTTTCTACAGTTCTTGGAAATATGCTTTCATGCACTCCGTGATAGAGATATAAGAGGGCTTTTGAGTCCTTCTTCCTATTACTCTTCAGCAAATATTTCTCTACCTGTGCTAAGGCATTAGATGCTTGTTCATCTGTTGGTTCTTCTAAACCATCTTCAACTAGCTCCCATAAATATTGAGGGGAAAACATGGCTCTCATTGTGATTGCCCAATAGTCATAGTTCTTCCCATTGAGCTGTGGGAGTTGAGTATTTCCCATACTTGTGCATGTGCTGGCTCCTGCGATTGCTAGCCTTTCGGAACTATGCTAAATACTTGACTATGTTTTTAAACAAACTTTCTCACTGTTGGAGAGAACTTAAACAATCTTCTTCTTCCTTCCTTCATCTTCTTTAGCAATTGATGAGAGCTTGGAATAGCTCCAATAGCTTGGAATTTCTGATGATTCCTTAACAATCACTGAGAAGCAAATGTCCTCTGTCAACACAAACAAAACAACAATACAATATGCATAGAGGTGGAGCAAAACACACTATTTCATTAAAAACACTCGACTATTAAAAAATAAATTTTCCCTCAGAACTGTTGTTCAAGATTAAAAAAAAATGGTCTATGTTCTTGGCATACACACAGTATTTTTCTTTCTTATTTCACTGCTATGCACACAACTCTTTTGTAGTCTCACTGCTTCTACTCTTGGCATATATTCTTATAAACTGTCACTGCATTACATACATACATACATACATACATACATACATACATACATATATATATATATATATATATATATATATATATATATATATATATATGCTACAACATATATAAGCCTAAGTTTAAAAACCTTTTATAAATAAAACATGTCATGGGCATCAAACAAAAATAAAAAATTAAACTCAAAGTTGAAAACCTTATAACAATTACATTGTGCAGATTTCAAACCATAATGCGAAAGGTTTTAATAAACCAGGGGATAGGTTATCGCATCGATTAACCCGCCGTCTCACTGGACCTCAAAGGTGTGCAATGATGCGCTATTGGTCGGAGGCGAATGAGCTAGCGGTGGTGGGCCATCCCTTATCGCACAGTTTCAGAGAGGTGATGACATTAGCACAAAATCATACGATATGGTTTTGATTTGCTGCCGGGTAATCTACGTGTAATGTTGGGGGGCGGAGTTATCATGCATTCAAAGGGAGGTGATGACGTAGGCTCCAAGGGATGCTATGAGAATTCATTGGCTACGGAGATTATGACGTGGACCTGGCGGGCTCCACAGAACTGACGTGGGGTATTTGTATTCAAATCAAATGCATGGGAGTAATGTAAGGTTGGTAGAGCATAATGGCACGTAGGTGCATGGATAAATGGCAGAGGTTTGAGTGTGGTTTAAACCACAACTTTCACTACAGAAAAGGGCTATGACCTTTATAGTAAAAAATAGGATTTGCAGGGTTCTTAAACACAAAATTGAATGCACTGTGGAGTGCAAAAAAAAACAAGAAATCGCTCCTCATTTTGTCCTTCATCCTTCAAATAAAAAATGAATCTTTTTCCTCCTTCTACTCAGGTTTCAGTTGGGGTTATCTCCAACAATGTCTATCTGGTTGAAAACACTCACATCAAAATCCAGTCGACCATTGGAGCACTGATCAACCATTCTCGTTATCACAAATGCTCTAGTGCCTCCGTTAGTCATCTTCATCAGAAAATATAAATCAGATATTTGGATATAAATAAGATATTTGGTCGATAAAGAATAATTGTAGATTTTAGAATATTTTAGAATTAGATAAACATTTACTTATTGTAATATGGTTATTCTTGATTCTTAGTGAGAAGTGGTAGAAACAATGACATGTTATATTTTTTACCTAGTTTCAAATCATGAGAAATATTTTTGGAGTAAACTCCCAAACTCTCATAAAATCTAGACTCTTGCTAAATCATATATTCATAATATATCTAACTTGAAAACTTCTTTGTTAGATATACTTAGATTTAATGATTTTAAATCCGTTAAACATGCAGATAAATATTGAACATATACTATTCTACAAAATGGAATGCATATACATGCTTTCAAGCATTTTCCACAAGATGCCTGGCCATGGGTGCCAACAGGGCCATAGAAGGAAGTCCACCCATATTTCTTCCTCCATTCTAGAGGCTTGTTGGCATCCCAAGTAGCACAGTATGCAGAGGCCTTCCCCAAATCCCAGCCGATGCTTTGTGGGTTATATTAATTATAGGTTGCCCTCACATTGGATGCTTGCTGAGCCTCACACAACCCCATGACAATTTCGAGTGCCACAATGGCCATTATTGCAACACCTGCAATCTTCATTGAATGCTACAAATTCTACAAATAGTTTTTTTTTATGAAACTGAGAGATGCATGATAACGGAATGGAAGAGTGTATTTATAACAAGCCAGAGGCATTGTGTGGATACTTTTTAAAACCATTAGAGTCATCCTAGAACAGATTACATGAATCTACTAGACAATTCATAGGAAATTGTTCAATGCTAAAGTGGAGGGACTCTGGACTAAATTACAATTTAAATATTTTTACTTGGGTATGTTCAAGGAATTGAAATATCACCATGGATTTGCATATTTGGTGTTGAATGTCACATCACCCTTTTATATGACTGGGAAATTTTGTGCAAAATCGTTCCAGTGCGTTACAAAGGTTTTTTCATTAATCACTTTCGACATGGTCAAGGATGTGTTGCACCAGTATCGTGTCCAATTTTTCTCATAGATAACGATCCGAGGTATTGGAGTAAAGAGTTTTAGGTAATGAACAAGTTTTCCTCTAATATGATTTGTGTTTCATGCATATAGTTTTGTTCTCTGGCGCACTAAGATATTAACTAAAGTAGCGTTAAAAGTCAATTTTTCTATTTTTTTGCACACTAAGATGATGTTGAAATATTGAAAATTTCAAAACAAAACAAATGGAGAGAGTAAACTCCTCTCCTCTAAACACAGAGAAATTAAAATTTTGACAGGAGACAGAGTTTCCAGACTGAAAAACACACTTCTATTTCTTTGAAAACTATTACAAAATCTTCTTCTTAACACAGAGGGATAACATAAACGGTGACTGCTTCAAACGCAGTGCACAGACCTTCACTGTCTTTCATAAATTAACACTCTGTCTCTCTCTGGAAATATCACTACTGTGTATTTCATTACCCGCGCTGCTGTGCAAAACAGACCAAAACAAAAACAATACAATACCACTACAGGCTCTCGGGCCTTTTGTTTTATATGCCATGCATATTAAAACATTACATAAACCATATTAAAACTTGAACAAATTCTAAACTATTAAAACAAATATAATGTAGGCCCCAATTTACAACTGTGCTTTGAATGCGTGATCAACCAATTAAATCCAATGTGTAAAAGCCATCAGGTCCGCGGCTAAACAGAAAAAATGCACCAAACCAAAAAGCTCTGATTGCGATTGCAAATCGGATGTGATGGCACATATAATTCCAGTTTAATAAGACGGTCGGGTCCACGCTTTAAACAAAATGCACGACCAAACAAAAACTCTGATTGCGATCAACAACCAAATGCGATGGACCATGTATTAAATCCGCCATATAAATGGCGTCAGGTCCAGAACTTCAAACAAAATGCATCACCCACCGATCTTCCGATTGTGATTGGAATCCAGACACGATGCAACATATGAACTCCGTCACATAACACCATCGGGTCCTCCCTTTGGTAATGTGATCGAGGCACACAATAAAACCCCGCCGATTGAACCTTTGCAATTGGAAACTTACGATCGTATTATATAATGCCGCGTGGTCTTGTGGACCCATGGGCCTCGGCTGTGGTGGAGGGTGATTACAATATGAAACATTTGCGATTGCGATCATCGCATCACAATGTTTCAACATTGCTATTTTTATATAAAACGTTCCACTTGCAGAACTCTGCCACATCTACAAGACATTTGGACTTCAGAACATCTGTAGGTTGCGACTTGCGATTGCGATTGAATCACATCGCAATCTTCCATATCAACAAGACACTGCTTAATACTGCTGCTGCGATTTGCGATTGTGATTGTGATCGCATCACATCGCAAGTATTCATATCAACAAGACACTGCTTAAGAAACTTGCGATTGCGATTAGCGCATAAGTGGTGGGGACCACTTGTCCCTCCACTTCGAAAAATTAAAGGACTTCGGTTGTGTTAAACAAATTTTTCTCCATTTTGGTTGTTGAGGGATTTAAATGCCCAAAATGACTGTTTTAATAAGTTTTTCTCCTCCGTAGTTCATAACTACGAGAAAAATTTTCGTTCCACCGTAAAATGGCTCTGCCCATCACCATAATCAATTCGCCTTTGCAATTTGTGGTTGCGGCCCATAACATTTAATTCATCCTTAAAATTCTCCATTCTTCTTGAATGCGTGTTTTTGTACACCAAAACTCTATTGCGCTGCCTCTGTACTCTTTACTTTGTGCTCAAAAGCTAGCTGGTGACTTTAATATTTCAACACTCCCCCTTAAAGTCAACTGCTGGGTTATCTGTCATACCCAAGCTTTTTCTTAAAAATTCAAATGTCTTCTGCCCCAATGGCTTTGTCAAAATATCGGCATATTGTTCCTCTATTTTACAATGCTATAAAACAATTTATCCATTGTTTACCAATTCTCTGATATAATGAAATTTTGTATCTATGTGTTTTGTTCTTTTATGAAACACTGAATTATTTGATAATGCAATAGCTGAGCTATTGTCACAATAAATCACTGTCCCTTTTACCTATTCTTGGCATAAACTTCTCAACATTCTTCTCATCCAAATTGCTTGACACGCTGCTACTGTAGCTGCCACATATTCTGCCTCTGCTGTAGATAATGCTAGAATCGGCTGTTTCTTAGAAGCCCATGAAATGGCTCCTGAACCCATATGAAAAACATAACCGGAAGTGCTCTTTCGATAATATACACTTCTCAACATTCTTCTCATCCAAATTGCTTGACACGCTGCTACTGTAGTTGCCACATATTCTGCCTCTGCTGTAGATAATGCTAGAATCGGTTGTTTCTTAGAAGCCCATGAAATGGCTCCTGAACCCATATGAAAAACATAACCGGAAGTGCTCTTTCGATAATATACACTTCAAGCCCAATCACTATCAGTGTAACCAACTAAATCTGAAATCTCTGAAGTAGTATATAAACTACCAAATCTTTTATTTCCTTTAACATACCTCAGAATTATCTTTGCTGCTTGCCAATGTGCTTCCTTTGGCTTCTCCATAAATCTGGAAATTAAGCTAAAAGCATGCATAATATCTGGCCTAGTTGCATTCAAATACATGAGGCTGCCAACTATGCTTTTGTACAAGCTAGGATCAAAATCCTTGCTGCTGTCATATTTACTCAACTTCAATCCCATTACTGTGGGAGTAATTGCAGCTTTGCACTCCTGCATATTAAATCTTTCTAAAACCTGATTCACATACTTTGCTTGAGAAATAAAAATCCCCTTTTCACTTTGTTATACTTCTATTCCTAAGAAGTATCTCAACAAGCCCATGTCAGTCATTTCAAATTCATCTTTCATGACTGTTTTAAAGTTTTCAACAAGGCAATCATCATTACCTGTAAATATTAGATCATCAACATATAAAACAACAATGAGCATTTTACCATCCTTTTCTTTGATGTATAGGGTGGGTTCTCCCTCACACTTCTCAAATCCATTTTCCAGTAGATAGGAGTCTATTCTACTGTACCACGCTCTTGGTGCTTGCTTCAGCCCATAAAGAGCTTTCTTCAATTTGTAGACTTTGTGCTCTTGGCCTTTCTTCTCATAGCCGAGAGGTTGTTCCACATATACCTCTTCCATTAAAACTCCATTTAAAAATTCAGATTTTACATCCATCTGATATACTTTCCATTTGTTTTGTGCTGCTATTGACAGCACTGCTCTTACTGTCTCCATTCTTGCAACTGGTGCAAAAGTTTCTTCATAATCAATCCCATGCTTCTGCTTATATCCCTTGACAACAAGTCTGGCCTTGTGTCTCTCTATTTTTCCTTCAGCATTTCTTTTGGTCTTATAGACCCATTTAACTCCAATGACTTCTTTACCTTATGGGAGATCAACTGACTCCCATGTTTTGTTCTTTTCTATGGCATTAATTTCATCATCCATAGCTTCTATCCATTTTATATCTTTAATAGCATCCTCAAAATGAATAGGATAATTAACTTGACAATACAAATCAAATAAGGAATTCATACCTTCATTTGCTGCTCCCTGCTCATAGATCTTTCTAATACTTCTGAATTTTGTTCCTCTTTCACTTGGTGTAGACATGCTTGATGAAGCACTAAATTTTGCTCCACGTGGTGTGCTTGGAGATGCACTCCCATTTATTCTCAAGGGTGTTTTCGTTGCTTCTTGAGGTGTCCCTTGCTGTTCTTGTGTTGGTGGAGGTTGTGTTGCCGATGAGTTGTTAATTTCAACTACATCTACCTCATCTTCATCATGAGACAAACAGCTTTTAAGATTGACTGTTTTCTCAATGCTTCCATCCCATGCTTCCTCTTCAATAAATTGCACATCTCTGATTATCAAAAACTTCTTTGTGGATGGGTTATACAATCTGTATCCTTTGGAATCTTCATAATATCCAAGGAAAATTCACTTCTCCCCCTTACTATCCAACTTAGTTCTCAACTTATCAGGAATGTGTGCATATGCCACACATCCAAAAACTCTCATGTGGGTGACTCCCTATTTTCTGCCACTCCATGCTTATTCTGGAACTTTGTTCATAACAGCTTTTGTAGGGCATCTATTTAAAATATACACAGCATAGTTTGCTACTTCTTCCCAATACTCATTCGGAAAGTGTTTTTCCTTTAGCATACTTCTCACCATTTCCATTATGGTTTGATTCTCCCGTTCAACAACTCCATTCGGTTGCAGTGTGTACCTCGTGGTAAACTGCTTGTGTATGTCGTTCTCTTTGAAAAAACGCAGAAATTCCTTTGATATATATTCTCCTCCTCTATCAGTTCTGAGAAATTTAATGTGCAATCTGCTCTGTTTTTCTACAAGAACTTTAAAATAGAAAAATTTCTGAAAAAATTCACTCTTATATTTCAGAAAATAAACCCACACTTTTCTTGTGAAATCATCTATAAAGGTCAGCATGTAATTTCTGCCCGAAACTAATGTTGTCTACATCGGCCCACATAAATATGAGTGAATGATCTCTAAGGGTGCTTTCGCCCTTATGCTTTTCCCTGATGGAAAATTTTCTCTGTGTTTCTTTCCCAAGATGCAACCTTCACACAGGCTGTTAGGCTTCTCAATCAATGGCAAACCTCTTACCATTCCTTTTCTGTGCAGCAAATTTAATCCTCCGAAATTGAGATGTCCAAATCTCAGGTGCCATAACCAATTTTCATCTTTTACTTCCTTCTGAAAGGCTTCTTGTGTTATAGCTACTATGCTTTTTCCTTTTCCTTTCAAGTCAGTGTTGATCTTGAGCGGAAACATTCTATTGCTGGTCATTTGAATTTTAGAAATGATTTTCTTGCTTGGAGGTATATATTTTATTGTGCACACATCATCCTTGAAAATTACATTATAACCTTTGTTTATGAGCTGCCCAATGCTCAAACGATTACACTTCAAACCTGGAACATAATACACATCTGGAACAAATTTTTGCTCACCATTTCTTGCTCAAATACTAACTCTGCCTTTCCCTTTTACAGAGATCTTAGTATCAGTCCCTGTGGTTACTTCTGATTTTAATTCTTCATCTAGATTTGCAATCATTTCTCTGTTTCCAGTCATGTGATTACTACATCTTGAATCTAAGAACCAAACATCATCTTCTCTATCCTGTGCTACATTACATGCTAACAACACATTACTTGGGTTCTTTTCTTATTTTGCTACATTAGCATTCTGCCTATTTTTCATGTCATTCTACTTATTTCTACATTCATTGGCATAGTGTCCATATTTCTTGCAATAATGACATTGGACATTGGATTTGTCATACCTTTGTCCATGAGCATGTTGGTGTTGGTGTCCACCTTGTTGGCTGTTGCATTGGTCGTGACTCTGATTTTGATTGTTGCTCCTTCCATGTGAATGTGAAGAGTTGTTCCTTCCACCTCTGTTTTGGCTTCTGCCTCTTCCTCTTCCTTTGCCTTGACCTCTTCCTCTTCCTAAAAGCATCTAGGTCTTAAAGGCGTGCTCTAGAGATGAGTTTTCATCTCTGCTCAATCTCTGTTCATGAGTTATCAGTGAGGCATGAATTTCATCCACTGTGAACTGTGAGAGATCCTTGGTCTCTTCTATGGTGGTAACAATAACATCAAACTTTGAGGGTAAGCTCCTCAAAATTTTCTCCACAATCCTTCTTTCTTCAAGAGCTTCTCCATGGGACCTTATCTAATTTACAATCCCAATCACATGTGTAAAAAATATGTCTACATTATCTGAATATTTCATGCAAAGTGTTTCAAAATCTCTTCTCAGCAACTGAAGTTTTGTTGTCTTCACTTTTTCCATACCTTGATAGACTACTTTCAGAGTTTCCCATGCTTCATTGGATCTCTAGGCTACTGCTATCCTTGGAAACACACTCTCATTTAATTCTTGATACAATAAGAAGATAGCTTTAGCATCTTTCTTCCTATTTCTCTTCAATAGGACCTTTTCTGCTTGAGTTAAGGCATTAAAATCTTGCTCATCAGCTGGTTCAACAAAACCATCTTCTACAAACTCCCATAAGTCTTGTGAGACAAATAGGGCTTTCATGGTGATGGCCCAATAATCATAGTTCTTTCCATTAAATTTTGGAAGTTGAACATTTCCAATATTCATACCAGTGCTTGGTCCAACCATTGCTTTTAAACTGAACTCTGAACTTAAAAAAACTATCTTTCCTTTTCTGAAAGAATAAACTCTTTTAACCAAAAACAACAACTCTGTTTTTTTTTTAGAAATACCTGAACTTTGACTTCTGTTGAGCTTTCACACTACTGGAGAAAACGTTGCAACAAGTCTTCTTCTTCTTTAGCTTCTTTGAAACCTTCAAAGAGCCTAAAATAGCTCTGCTACCATGTTGAAATATTGAAAATTTCAAAACAATAGAAATGGAGAGAGTAAACTCCTCTCCTCTAAACACAGAGAAATTAAAATTTTGACAGGAGACAGAGTTTCCAGACTGAAAAACACACTTCTATTTCTTTCAAAACTGTTACAAAATATTCCTATTAACACAGAGGGATAACACAAATGGTGACTGCTTCAAACGCAGTGCACAGACCTTCACTGTCTTTCATAAATTAACACTCTGTCTCTCTATGGAAATATCACTGCTGTGTATTTCATTACCCACGCTGTTGTGCGAAACAAACCAAAACAAAAACAATACAATACCACTACAGGCTCTCGGGCCTTTTGTTTTATATGCCACACATATTAAAACATTACATAAACCATATTAAAACTTTAAAAAAGTCTAAACTATTAAAACAAATATAATGCGGGCCCCACTTTACAACTTCTCTTTGAACGCACGATCAACCAATTAAATCCAATGTATAAAGGCCATCGGGTCCGCGGCTAAACAGAACAAATGCACCAAACCAAAAAGCTCTGATTGCGATTGCAAATCGGATGCGATGGCACATATAATTCTAGTGTAATAAGACCATCGGGCCCGCGCTTTAAACAAAACGCGCGACCAGACAAAAGCTCTGATTGCGATCAACAACTGGATGTGATGGACCATGTATTAAATCCGCCATATAAATGGCGTCGGGTCCGGAACTTCAAACAAAATGCATCACCCGCCAATCTTCCGATTGCAATTGGAATCTGGGCGTGATGCAACATATGAACTCTGTCACATAACACCATCGGGTCTGCCCTTTGGTAATGTGATCTGGGCGCACAATAAAACCTTGCCAATTGAACCTTTGCGATTGGAAACTTGCGATCGTATTATATAATGCCGCATGGTCTTATGGACCCACAGGCCTCAGCTGTGGTGGAGGGCGATTACAATATGAAACATTTGCGATTGCGATCATCGCATCACAATGTTTCAACATTACTATTTTTTATATAAAATGTTCCGCTTGCAAAACTCTGCCACATCTACAAGACATTTGGACTTCCGAAAATCTGTAGGTTGCGACTTGCGATTGCGATTGAATCACATCGCAATCTTCCATATAAACAAGACACTGCTTAATACTGCTGCTGCAATTTGCAATTGCGATTGTGATCGCATCGCATCGCAAGTCTTCATATCAACAAGACACTGCTTAAGAAACTTGTGATTGCAATTAGCGCATAAGTGGTGGGGACCACTTGTCCGGCCATTTCGAAAAATTAAAGGACTTTGGCTGTGTTAAACAATTTTTTCTCCATTTTGGTTGTTGAGGGCTTTAAACTCCCGAAATGACTGTTTTAATAAGTTTTTCTCCTCCGTAGTTCAAAACTACGAGAAAAATCTTCGTTCCACTATAAAACGGCTTTGCCCATCACCATAATCAATTCTCCTCTGCAATTTGTGGCTGCGGCCCATAACATTTAATTCATCCTTAAAATTCTCCCATTCTTCTTGAATGTGTGTTGCTATACACCAAAACTCTACTGTGTTGCCTCTATACTCTTTACTTCCTACTCAAAGGCTAGTAGGTGACTTTAATATTTCAACAGATGAAATGTCACTTTAAAATACATAAAGTTTCTTGTTTCGGGAAATAACTCCCTAGAGGTTTGTTGGGTCAAAACCTCCACATATCAGGGCATGCTATATAAGAAGGACTCACACAACCATACTTGTATGCTAAAAACTAGATAACATCGATAGTAGAAATCACCCGTAATCCTACGTTTGATGTAGATCCCGCGGGGTCCAAACCCCCAGCAACCCTTCTTCCTCTTCAACCTGGAAATCAAGAAATAGCATGCACGGAAATCTAGTTGTACAACATATACTTCTCCTAAATGTCAGTGTAATCCATGTGAAACATCATATCAACAATAATAAATGCTTAAATAACGATCTTTTCACATCTACAAGTAGATATTAACACGTGAATTCGGGAACAAGATGGTTCTTCTTCATTACGAACAGCATGTACAGTAATAAAAAGTGGAGAGATCACCTGAATACTTTCACGATCTTCGAACAGACCGTCGTCCAGATCCGTCCTGCCCTTGCCTCGCTAGGAAAATTTCAAGACTTGTGCACACAAGATGACATATAAACTGATGAACATCTCCAGGAAACAAGGGTTTCCTATAAAAATCTGGGAAAGTGCAAGAGGCATGGGAAATCAGACTTTAATTGGGGCTCCAACAGAGTATAATGTCTATAAATTTCTCCCTCCCTTAGGCCATGCATGTGAGGGGCTTTTATACTCCCTCAAAGTAGTTTCAATCTGTTGGAAACAGTTGGCCACGTGCTAGGGTGGTTGAACTACTGGAGTAACCATCAACCCAGCCCAAAAATAGGGAATTTTATATATTTTTTAATGATTTTAATGGCATACGTGGAAAAGTGTGTATGGACTCGTGTATACACACGAAAAATTCTAGGCATACCTGCGTATGGGATTTTAACACTGTTTTTTATGAACTTTGTTCAAGTCTGTGGGAATGGGTGCCTAAGGCCAAAGAGAGAATCATGAATCACATGAGGGTGAAAATGATGCTATAACATATGCCCCCTAATATATGAGGTCAGAAGGGGTACATGATGGCCGAAATGTATTATGCACATAGAAAGAACTTCGCAAGGACAAGAGAGGACTTCACCAGATTTCAGCCTGCCAAAAAAAAATGAAAGAAAACAGAGAGTCAACTCATGTTGAGGTGGGCATACCCATGCTCAGTCAAAAATATATCATAGAGAAAGTACATGATGAATCCAGAATGTATACAAGTATAGCTGAACTGAAAGTACATAATGAATCATTTGAGCAGGGCCTAGAAGTACAAGTCAGAATCAATGTCCAAGTATCACATATAGAAAGCTGATCAATGATGTTGAAACTGGATGTCTGATCATAAAAGTAACTGAATCTCCAAGTACCAAATCGTAAGGAGTGGAAAAAATGGTACAATCAAGCAACTCGGGAGCCAACATATAAGATGCTGATGTACTAAACTGTAACATATAAGGGTGGATGGCATCACTGGCAGAAACTGAATGGACTGTCAAAAGTGAACCAAAAGATGGTGATGCAACCCGAGGTCTTCAACGATCTCGACAGCACAATTCTACACAATGGGAATAAATGAGTTGAAGTCGACCATGTGAGAAATCGTTGGATTACCGGTCAATAATGTAAGCTGTTAACCAATGCGAGACAACCCACCAATAATGAAAATGAGTGTCAAGGTACCCCAGAACAATCTAACAAGTGCGAATGGATGATTTGAAGTTGAACACTTGGAAGAATCTACCAATCAAGAGGCAATGGTGAATCCCCACTATCGATAGCGAAGAGTCTGCCACTGATAATTGCAAACCCTAAGGTACTGAAAAAAGACTCTAGACCTTATTCCTAGAGCAATTACTGAGATTCGATGGAAAAATATCTGCTGGAAGGAAGGCATTAAGGAATCCCACATCAGTCCAGTGCGAGTGTAACCCGCAGGCCAAGATTTGGAAGGAATCAGACAAAGCAGAGTGACAGAACCAAACCGAAGTACGTTTCCGACATGCACAAGATGAAGCTATCGCACGGAAGAAACCCTCTGAACCAACCAATAATGAAATCTGACACAGAGGCAAAATATCCACCGATAGGGTCAAATGGAAATCAAGGTACTGCACGAATCCCAAGTGTGATCATGTATGCTAACATCGAACACAAGGAAAACCACTCAGTCAAAGACCCATAATGATGATAAAATGATGAGCACAAGGACACCTATCAATGATGCAAATAGGGCCAGGGTGCGGCTCTAGGTTTTCTCTCAGAGCAATGTGTCATAGTCGATAAGAGACAAACCCGCTAGCAAGAAGTCAATGGAGACCTTCTCAAACCAGCACGAGTAGAAGACCAAAACGTCTGATGTGATAGAACAAGATACTGACCAGACCGGGTAGGCTGACTGAATAATGAGTCAAGAGACACTGCAAAATGGCTGACTCTGGTTAGACTTCCCTTGAACAAAATCACAACTTGTGATGACCATGGCAGTAAAAAATGCATTGTATAAGTCTGTTATGCAGGAGGCAAAAACAAACTCTCCATATGATTGGAAGAGATAACCAACCGGGGAAGAACTGACCATTGAAACAAGGCAAAAGATGAACCTAGGTCAAAACTAAAACCATCCCAAATGAAGAAAATATATAAGTGTATGTGCTTTGTTCAAGGGTGACAAAATGACACTGTACTGCCATCAAATTACGAAGTTACATCCCGTTCCTGCTCTTTTTGTTATATGTAATTTTTTTGTCTTTCTCATATAATAAGCCTGAAAAAGAATAAAAGAATGATATGGTATAATGGATGGAACGAGTATCAAGAAACAAATGCACTAGTTCCTGGGATAGGAACGATCCTATGCTCAATGCAAGGTGGTGGAAACTGGTAAGTGATACTCAAAGGAATGTTCCATCCATGGGTAAAAGGGTGTCAAGTCGCGATAGCTAAGTGTATGCAATGGTTAACTTGTACATACATTCAAGGTCAAAATTTGGCTTAAACATCAAGTCCAAAATGAAGCCGGCTAAAGGCCAGGATAAACAAGTAGCCAATATGCAATGCAATAATACAACTTAACAACACCAGGGAGCCTCTAGGGTAATGGCCAGAAAAATGATAGTGAAGAAGAAGAAGAATGAAGCTTCAACACATAAGTCATGGTGGGACTAAAGAGGACTCCCAAGCCTACATAAAACGCAACATGGGAAAAAAATGCTAGCGAGGAACTACCTAGGAAGCCCATGTAAAGGAAGGCTCTACCACCAAGTCATGATTTAAAAAACAGCGAGTGAAATGGGTTAAATACTCATGACTTGATGGGATCGACCCTATGGAAAGTGATAAAAATGGAGGCTAGTATGCAAAATGCAACGGAAAGTGGATTTCCTAACTTATATGCTAGAGAAGATCATATACCTGCCATGACGAGTCAACAGTCATGGATCAAAAACTGGAAAAAATATCGACTTCATCAAAATGTACCTGAAAATATACCAATCTGGGCACTTCCAAACATCCGAATTATGTAGCTTAAGATAGATTGAAAAAATAAGCATAACTAATTTTTGCAAAATTTTTCAATTTTTGGGCATAAATACACAAGTTACCTCACATTTGGTTCATTGTTACTTGCTGAATTGGGAAAAAAAGCTCTGGAGAAAAAACCTCTTTCGTCAAAACAGGAGCAATTGACCGTCAAACTTTGCCGAATTTGTCAGGTAAGCTCTTATTCCATCCTTGTTATCAAATTTGTCCATAAAATAAGTAGAAATTTGGAAATTTCACCGTAGAATTATTTGTGTAAAATTATGGTTCTGCACATATGCGGGTTTATATTGACCAAGTTGCGTATATACACGACTGTGTATAGAGAAAGTCGCGTATGCACAACTCGAAATTAAAAAACGTGATTCTAATGGACAAATTATTGAATTTTTGCAGGATGACTATATCATGGAGAGAACATGAGCATAGTGCCATTGAAAATGAAGTAATGCAGGATCAATTATCGCTCAATATTCTCCGAAATTGTGGATTGCTCAAATTTTTCAAAATGCCAAATATGAAGAGTAATTTTCGATTGCTCGAAATGGTTGTGAATTATTGGGAACCAAAAGAAGATTGTTTCATAATAGATCAAATTCCCATACGTATCGAGGTGGAAGATATCTATTTTATTACTGGACTCTCCTGGAGGGGGGAGCCAGTAGATTTACACGGTAAGCCTTTGGGAGGGCTCACAGTGGATGACTACATCCACTTCTACTGCGTAGAGGGTTCCAAGAAAGTTGGGACTCAAATTGCTATAAAAGATTTAAGAGACTTGCACATGAAAATTCTCCTATTTACCATTGGCAGGGTAGCAGGATCTGCTTCCTTACACCAGGCATCCAGGACTCAAATGAGTATAGCTGTGGAATGCTTAACTCATATATATGATTGGTGCACAACTCTACTAATGAACATGAAGAAAAAATTGACTTCCATCTGAAAAACAAAGACAAAACATTTCAGATATGGTAAAATTTTTAAGACATTCTTCTTCGAGAAGATCCTGGGCTGAGACCCAAAGTGATCTCTTCTATCAGCAGCCCAAGAGACCCAAGAATTGCTCGATGGGCTCACTTGATGAAGAGACTGGGGGGAAGTGAAGTTCCCTGAACCACCTGGGATGACGAGTTCTTCCAATGGTGGGGAGAACAAATCATCGCTGTGGATGACTATCCCTATGCCGGGATGGATTTCCGTGGCAATCCAGATCTCTTCCTTCCACCTGGCGCGGCATGGGGTACATTCGGTAAGATTGCAATTTTTTAATTATATGATTTTTTTGGATTTTTTCAATATGTGTGAAAAAATGAAACATGTTTTTGATTGGATTCAAAGTGACTTACAATATCATAATGATCATAATACAGATATTGGACCAGTCCGTCCTGATGGCTACCCACGGCATAAGCGCCGCAGAGGCGAGGCGGATACAGTAGACTCAGACAGAACCCTCCATGCTGTAAAAATGAACTTGGAGGGTTTAACCCACCAAGTGCCTATGGATGCAGTGGAAGATCTACCCGAGGCCATCCAGAGACGGGTAGTAGGAGTACCTCGTGACTGAGTGTGGTTATTCCACCGAGTCGCGACTGCAATCGTGTTCTATAGGAACACAACTTCTGGGCAGGGACCAGAGGAGTAGATAGATATGATTTACCAGATGACTGTATATTTTTTGAGATTTGAACATGATCAGGCATAAGCCCTAATTTTTTACGACTTATGGATCCAAATTTTTGTATAATTTTTTGAACACTCTGATGATATATACAGCGATTTATGATGTGATGTGACCAATGTATGATGTTTTTTATGATTAAATTTTAATGTATTGAATGATTAATATGCCAATCAATTTCTTGATTAGCTAATGATTCTGCCATCCAATTTTCAGCTCGAGGAATATGAATGAAAGTTAAAAATTGAAATGATCTTTGTAACAAACGTAACCTCAAGAACAACCGGAGTAAAAATGGATTTCGAACCCGATAAGTATTGTTCAACTGCGACACCACCAGATGGGAGTCCAAGAAAAATACCAATGAATCAACACCCAAAGATATTTTCTCCAAGAGTAGATAAATAAATGTAGTGTATTCTGCTATATTATTGGAAGTAGGACCAATGCAGACTCCTCTTGATACTAACAGCTGACTGGATGGATGATGAAGCACCCAAGCCGCGAAAGCCAAGTTTCGGTGTGTCTACTAGCACCATCGGCGAAACCAAAATGACTCATGACATTCGACACAACCTGCCAAAGCAGATCAAAAAACATCACCATCCCATCAAAGATCGAAAAACCAGATATGTACAAAACAAAACTACTATATACAAAAAGAAAAATGCCAGGCCGAAGCCTAGGCATAATACTTTTTCAAATAGAGCCCATTTCTGGGCTTCAGCAACTCATTCCCTTCAAAATCAACCAAGGTATATGCTACTTTTTTAAGAACTTTTTTAACGATAAAGGGGCCATACCACATAGACTTAAACTTTCCTACCCTCAGGGCATCTTTCTCTTGGGCATAGACCAAAAAACGGTCTCCTTCCGAGAAAACCCTGGGTTTGATCGCCTTATCGTACTGAAATTTAACTCGGTTTTTATGCACTTCATTCATCATGGCGGCATCCCAACGCTGCTCATCGAGATGTTCCAGATGAAGGAGATGTTATTCAAGACTAGAAGTGTCAGGAAGAATTTCAACAGCTAACTTAAGAAAAGGAATCTCACATTCAATGGGAAATACAGATTTCAACCTGTAAACTAGCCGAAACAGAGTAAAGCAAGTTGCAGTTTTCACTGACATCCTGTATGCCCAAAGTCCAGGATATAGCATGATATGCCAATTGGATGGAGCTTTATTGATCGTCCTTTGAAGAATAGATAACCGACCGGATGTAATCGCGAAAACGCACTTGTTCGGATTCAACCTAATCTTGTAGAAATGAAATCATTCAAATACTTGACGGAGGTGAGCAGGATGATCCATTCTCTTTCGAGAACGAGCAGCTAAATCATCCAAATACACCTCGATAGTATGTTTGATGTTGTGGAAGGCATATGACATGGCACACTCATCGATAATCTGATCTATAAATGGTGTGGGGTAATTATCTTTCGGACATGCTTTATTAATGTCTCTAAAATCAATGCAAACTTGAATTGTTACTTGTTTTTTATTTTCTGGAACAGGGTTCGAAACCCACTCTGTCAAAGGAATAGGGAAAATAAATCTCGCCTTGAGCAGCTTCTCTACCTCGGCTTTGATAGCTGCAGCCTTCCTAGGATTGGCCGGACGAAGTTTTTGCCTCACAGGCTTAGCATTTTCGTAAGTCTTGATCTCATGCTATATAATAGATGGATCTATACCAAGAATTTCCTCATAAGACCAAGCGAACACATCCCTAAACTCTTTAAGGAGATTAGTGTAAATTTGAATGTCTTCAGGGGAACATTTAGCTCCAATGAAGAAATTCTCTATAACATTGGGATCCCTAGAAATGTTCACTGGGATAGTTGGAGAAATCACAGCCATGTTCCCTTCAACATATACCTATGTTGGTGCTAAAGGGTTCAGGACTGGGTGAACAGGACCAGTAGACAAAGGACTTGGAAAACTTGACTCAACTTTGCTCAAATCAGGTAAAAAGTAGGACCGATGATGCAAATCATCCCACGGTCTATTTATACCAGTCATAGCTTCCAGGATGGCCTCTTTAGATGGAAGAGTGGTATCAAGGTAATCCTGGGCAGAAGAAGAACTAAGTGTCCAAGCCGGAGCCACATATCCATCCAACTCTTCTGATGAAAGAGGAGCTGGAATGGACTTTGCAGTGTCAACAATAGATTGATAAGCAATCTCAGCTGTAGACATTGGAAATGCCATTCCACCCACTTGACCTTCCGCTAATGTGGAGGTAGGGGAAGGTAAGGTCCAAGGGTCCAAAAAATAATGAGTTTTGAAGAAATCTCTTCGAAGAGGAGCCCTGGAGGATGAAATTTCATTTATATGAACAGTAGGAGGTGGAATATCAAAAGTACCCATCAAAGAAGAATACATTCCAACCCATAAATTCTCAACAAGTGACTTGGCCTTATCCATCTTTGGAATAGTTGAGTCAGTAGAGGCATTTGGGTCTACAGGAGAACAATCCAGTTGATCCACCGTAAAAATCCTCCCTTCATGAGGGAAACAAATAATACGAAATAATGAAGATGCAATGGCATCCATCTCATAAATCCAATTTCTCCCCAACAGAAGGTTGTAGTCCAAGCTTGCATCAACTATCTCAACTTCTATATTTACATTTTTCCCCCCAACACAGATGGACAAAGCTAGGAAAATACCATGCGGTCTGTGAGAATGACTCATCTTCGCCATAATCATGGGATCTCGTGGCGATATCCACGTGAGCACTCATCATGTATATGTTTGATGGAGTTTCCCCTTCCTGGGTGCCCCCAGAGGAAGCCCCAGTATTTTGATTCACGCCAACAACTAGTTGTTGCCCTTGGGGAAAAGGGTTTGTCAACACAGCCTGGGAACTCGAAGAACCCTGCTGAGCTAACAAGCGCTGTGCATCCTGAATTTTAGGGCAAAGGTGAGTAAGATGGTCTCCAACACATAACTTTCATGGAAACTTCACTTTCTTTTTATCCTTTGGACCCTCACCAACATGCTCGTTGGATTTATTTGCACTACCCTTCCCATTCTTGCCCTTTTTCTTATTACGTCCTTTCTTCTTCCCTTCGGATTGTTGATTTTATTTAGGGTTAAAAGTCTGAACGGCATTTACCGACAAAGATTGAGAAGGCGATGACTCAGCAGGCACAGCTTGACTAGAAGAAACAGATTGTATATACAACTTATGCAATTGACTAAGCAGGTTAGCTGCACCACTATTGATCGACCCAATAAGTCCATCACCATGAGGACCAGGTTTAGTCTTGGACAAATCTAATTTGGAGCGAGGAGCATTAGGCAAATATTTATGAAGGACACCAGACTGAGAATATATCAATTCAAGCTGTTGGGCCCTAAAAATGTCATGCTCCTCGGAAAATACCCCAGACAGGGATACATCCTTAGAAATATCTGACTGCAGATATTTCAGAAACCATTCCAAAAGGAATTCTCCTGGAATATGAGCTTTAATAAGCCTCTTTCTTCTCCACCATTCCTGAATATGATCAGAAATGTGGGTTGCATCGTCCTACTTAAAATTAGCTAAGATTTCGGTCCCGACATCATAACGGACAGGCAACTAGAAATGATTTAGAAATGTCATAGCCAGATCTTCAAATGTAGCAAAACTGCCCTGAGTTAACTCAATATACCACTTGGCAGCGTTTCCAATTAAGCTGCGTTGAAACAATCTCAACCTAATCGAATCGTCGATCAGGGAATTAGAATAACACCATAAATGGAAGGTGGTGATATGGTCAGCCGGGTCCTCTCCATTCTTGCCTTCAAAGTTTGGAATGTATGAAGGTAGTTTGGTAGGAACTGGAGGCCACCCTGGACTATATCGGATTAGATCATTCATCAATTTTGACATATCTGGCAAGTTTAACATTGCCAGAAAAGGTAAACGAGGAAGAGCCTGAGGATTCCATTCTTGATGGGATGAATTCCCTACATTCTGAAAAGAGTACCCTGGATTTGATGAGGCACCAGGTTGCCAAAAAGAACTCGTAGAAAATGTTGGGCCAAAGGACCCAAAATTTGGAGAAGGACCCCCTCCCAACGTAGAGTTACCAAAGACTAGACCAGTTCCCCCCCCCTCCCCCCCCCCAAAGTAATGAATGAAGAGGAAAGCCCTTGATAGGGGTTCCAAGCATTGGAAAGAGGGGAAAAAGTCTGATAAGCACTCGACAAAGGGAAAGAAAAATTCCCTTGTTGACCAACTTAAAATTGATTCCCTGCCCCCACTGCTGTGAATACATGGTTCCAACCTATAAAGGTAGTCGAACTCTGACCTCCAGACCAAGGGTTAAAACTCTGAGTCTGAGAAGTAAAAGGAAAAGACCCTAAAGAAGGATTCGAACTAGGAATATGCCCAGTTCTGAAGGGGAACCCTTGAAAATAAGCTGACCCACTAGCCATGGAAGACATGGGTGCAAACGCAGTTGCAGCAGCGGAAAAATAAAAAGAAGGAATCCCACTAGTGGGCATTCCAAAACAAAAGGGACCAGATTGAGTAGCATGTGCTTGGGTGAAACCAGAGCCAAACATAGCAGTACTAGAAGCAATCGTAGATATAGCAATAGTGCCTCCTCCTTCAACTGAAGCAGGAGTCTGAATGCCTGCAGCACTCACAGCAGAAGCTGTGTTCCCAGTCATGGCCATCGAAAGGTATGAATAAAAAGGAGGACTTTATGGTCTCTCTGATTCAGGTCCGATGTACTCAACAACAAACGGATAATTAGGAGGAAGAGGAGATGGAAGTGACTGAGGAGACTCAGGTACTTCCTCTACTTCTATTCCTAACTCTCCCGGAAATAAGACTCTCGAGGTGAGCGGAACGCTCCTCTCGGAACCGACACCAGATCCAACTACGAAACCTTCAAGCCCTTGTGGAGGATTTCTCTCCACTGTGTCAAATGCCACAGGGTGATATTCACCTACTATGTTACTCCTATGCCTTCTTGAAGAAGGCTCTACACTCTCGGGAGATAACCTTCGGATTCTCCTCGATCGACGAGGCGCTTGATCAGCCACTTTAAAAAATTTTAATTAGACTCAAAAAAGTATAAAGCTAAGCAAGCTAGGAGCAAAGAGCACTCACTACAAAAATCCCTAAGATACAGCCAAGCAAGCAGCCTTCAAGTATTTCTGCTCTGGGTGATTAGGACCGGACACCAAAATACGAGAAAGCAAAAAATAGGACATCCCGAAAGTAGTCTGGGATAATTACGGCCCAGGCCTACTAGCGAAGGTAACAGAAACAGTTATGCCGACCTCCTAACAACAGCCTTTGCCGGCACAAGTACCCAAGCTTCGCAAGGGCACCCCCCAGAAGTACTACTGGAAGTGATACGACGTCTGTCTCAAGTACCACAGGTATTCCCCCCCGCAGTCACCTGTGTGGAACCTAGGAATGACAACTATGGGCACCAATCCATGTCAGAAGCCAGGTGGAATAGTATTGAGGCAAGATCCAGCAAATCAGAGAGGGGGTATCTCTCTTCTTGGCCTTCACTTCCCCTCGTGCTTGACTCTCTGCAGGAGAGCTTTCCTGGTCCACCTAACGGAGTTGGATTTTGCTCAATTAATAAACTTCTATGTTTTAGTTTGAGCGGCCTTGGAGAGTTAACTCTCCACTCACCTAATCCAAGGCCCTACAACCTAGCTAGTTGGTGTATGACACTTAATAAAAAACTTGCTAGCTGTTTTTAAATTATTGCGTTTATTTTAATTGGTTGTTATATTAAGTCAAAAGGATATGGAAATGAAACTCGTGGTGTTTTATGACGCATAAAAGAAATTAATGAAAACCAAACTACATGCAAATGCAGTAATTGCCTTTCGATGAAAATAAATTTCTACACAGGTTCTACGAGATTAAGTTTTTTTTTCTTTTCAGATAACAAACTTCACACTCGCAAAAATTATGAAAAAGACTAAATGCTTAAGTGCACCTAATGCAAATTACTAAGAGAAATTTCCAAGAATCCTCCAGTTCTATCTCTATTTGGTAGTCCACAAAGCTAGTTCCCCAAATCATAAAATCTCAGTATAAAGACACCAAAATATGCTCGAAACAAGAGAAAGAAACCAATGAAAATTCCCTTCCCAAACCAAGTCCGAAATCGAAGGCAAGAAATCTCAACAAAGCTTCAAAAGATGGAAAGAAACCAAAACAAAATGCAAAACAAAAGCAAAGGAAAAACGAAATGTTTTTGAGCTTTTTGAATTTTATAAAAGAAGATTTCAAAGAGACCAAGAAGAACTATCCAATTCTCAAGCCAAACAATCTCTGAATTTCAAACTAAGCTTCAACAAAAATTCTCTAAATCTTATAGTGCCCCCTAGTGGCAAGATTTATACGAGCAAGAGGAAGACAAGAAACTCAGGAACTTAGCCCAGAACCATAGCACAATCTCACAACGAACAAAAATTCAAAGAACCAAGAATGACTCTTCAAAAATTGCAACAAGACCTAGTCACATGAAATCAAGAAAACCAACCAAAAGCAGGCAAAAATCCAAGTGCAAAGAAAAACATAAAGTGAGGAAAGAGTATCCGAGCAGAAGCTCTTTATCCTGATAAAGCAGAACAACCAAGAATCTCCAGAAAGAGATCTTGGTACTCGAACCAGAAATGCAAGCACTAAAAAAACAAGATTTGCCTAATAAGCCAGTCTTCAACCAAACAAGAGAGAAAAATACCAATAACCAATATCACCACAATCCAGAGACTATAAAGACACTGCAGGAACAGGCCTCCACAGGCAACCAAGACCAAAAATTCCAGAAATCAAAAATTTCAAAATTTGCCCAGGCATACGCTACTTATCAGCTTTTCAACAAGCATGCATATGCACCACTGTCAAAGGAAACCCACATATACGCGACTTCCTTTAACAAAAATTGCGTGTATACGCAACTGTGTGGAGAAGAACTCACGTATGAGAAAGAAAATAATGAAAAATAAAAATGATCAAGCCTAGATAAAGAACCAGGTCTTCATTATGACTGAGAAAAAGTTAACTGAACTGGAAATAATGATTAAAACTGTTGGAAACCTTTAAAACCGCTGAAACCACCCAACAGGGGAATCACAAGAATGCGATCCACAACAGAGTCGCCAGTTCTCTTCAGGGGAAAAGTCTGGGCATACCCGGGTATGGGATTTTTAACACTGTTTTTTATGAGCTTTGTTCATGTCTATGGGAATGGGTGCCCAAGGCCAAAGAGATAATCATGAATCACTTGAGGGTGAAAAATGATGCTATAACATTTCTATATATAAATGCAAGGGTAAGAGATAATTTTGGTGGTTTTTTTTACTATTACCTTCTTATGTTTTAATTTTCATTTTCCTTTTTTCTTCTTATCACAACAATTTGAAGAAGTAATAAGCAACCAATATCTAATAACCTGCCACCCACTAAACTAAAAGGGTTTTTGGTTAGAGTTTGAAGTTATATATATATATATATATATATATATATATATATATCACTTAATTATCATAAAATATAATATTAACAAATATTTAAATTTCATCTATGTAAAAGCTAAAATTATGTTTCAATTCATTTCAAATTAAATTTAAAATTAAATTTCACCTCTAAAAAGTTACAATAAATATCCAAACAGCTTTAGTTTGTGTTAGATGTTTCTTTATCAAATGGTACATTGTTAATTAAACAAAGATAAGTAAAAACCAATACCCAAACAACCTTAGATCATGTTAGACGTTTCTTTATCAAATGGTACATTGTTAATTAAAAAAAGATAAGAAAAAACAAAAGTTAAATAATTTAAATATAGTCCAATTAAATTTATTTTAACTTTGAATTTTATATTTTCTAAGTATTTATTTTCCATTATAGAGAAGGATCTGGTACTTCTCACCATTGGTTTGAGAAACCAGTGGTGCCACAGACCTCACAACATTCCACCTTGCCCACTTTCTTAGCTGTGGGGATAGGAGGACCTCAGAAGTAGGAGGATATTGGTGATTATTTTGCGGAGTACCAATCTCATACACAAGATTTAAGAGATCATCTAACTTTTCGATAATTTTTCCAACTGTAGGATAACCATAGACCCCGCAACTAGAACTAATGAAGGGGGTATAGCACATAGAACTTAGATTTACAGTGTATCATTGGGAGGAGACCATTTTCCAGGTATGATGGATTCACCGAATCCATGGCTCAGGATTAGGTGGAAAGGTTAGATACCTCCTTCTAGCTTAACTGAGTAAAAGAGGGGGCAGTCATTAGAATGGTTGACTCACACTTGGAAGCTGAGGGCACACAAGATCATGGGGAGCATGTGGATATACCTAGTGTGTGTAGGAGCCACCCTTGTTTGAGATCCCTTTGGTATCTTTGGTTGATGAGGACTCGATAGGTACAAAGGCATCTAGATTTGTGATAGAGTTTCTAGATGATAGATACTTATCATTGATTGTTGAGGATGTTATGCATGATGATCTATCTTTGGAGGAACTGTTAGTGGTTCAAGTTGAGCCCATGGTGGAGGATGATGAGTAGCCATCCTTAGAGTCGGTCATCGATGAGTACCAGTCAGATTCATCAATTGTCAACATAGATGTCATACTTTTAGATGGAATTCCCATTCAGGCATACGTCGATGGGGCTTGCAGCATTATTGGGCCACCTCTGCATGTTGGTGAGAGAGAGGCCGTGTTACCTAGGTGGATTACATGGATTGGCCAGACTAGCAATATTGGGTGACACAAGTTGCATAGGGTTCAACACTCATGGGATGGATGACCTCTTTTGCATATGGTTGTTCATGCATTCGATCCCTCTCTCAGTGTTGGATAGCGAGAGATTATGAGTTGGTACCCGGTGGAGTGGTCTAGGTTGATGGAGTCAGTTATAGGCTAGAGTGAGAGTCAACAGGCATGCTCAGGCATTCAGGATACTAGGGCCCTAGGCTGACATTGGGATCTAGGCTGGACTACCTACCATTTTCCGTATACGTAAATTGACTATGGCATTAGTGGTATTTTTGACCCATCTATCAAGAAAACACATTTTATAGAGAGGTTTCAGTTAGCATCAATGGCTAGTCAGTTTGCAAGGGAACCCTATGGGTCATCGCGTTATGTTGTGTATGCATGGAGTCACGAGATAATCAACACACTTTGGTAGGAGATTGTTGGAGGAGGTGGAATTGGTTGGCCACTAGACAGTGCGTTGTATGGGGTTTGGGATTCTCCATAGCTATGTAGGGCACATAAGACATGAAGGAGCATAACAGTGGTGACACTGCTACTGGTACCTAGGGAGATTGACTTCTTGGGTCACTTTAGGAGGATTTGGAGGGGATATCCATTCATCGGAGGGTATGACGATGCAAAGGTAGAGGTGACGATGACATTCGGGTGGAGACTAACACATATTTTCTAAGCTTTTGGCCATCACACCGAGGAATGGGTAGGAGCATACAGTAACGAGCAGTGGCCTATAGAGGAGCATAAAGATGCATGGTTTTTTGTTGTAGCATGTTGCGGTGCATTTTGGAGCAGGAGGAGAGACTCCCGTCGCATTGAGTACATGCAGGGAGTGCCACATACAGTTACACAGGCGGGATATAAGACGATACAGGATGGTCTAGCAGTGGCATGCGGTATCTCATGGTGTATAGGGACAAGCCGCAAGGCACAGTGGCATGTCATTGAGTACATGGACTTGGTGGTATGCAATGGCATATGGTGCGACACATTGGGGTCCTGAAGCATTGTCTCCAAGGGTGCTTATGGACATAGAATTATATGGAGATATTTCTCTCTCATTGATGCATTGGGCCATAGAGCTACTATGGTTCGACATGGTAGTGTTATTCCTAATTTCATGTGAGGATTTGGGACAATTAGGTGTACCTTGGAAGATGAGGATGTGTATATCACATCATGGTGGATGCACTAGTAGAGTGGTGGATGCATGGGCACGTATGGGATGCCCTATGGTACATGGTGACATTGGAATCTAGTGGTGCATGGAGTTGTGCCATGGAGTTCAGTGTTATGAAGAGGAGTGTAGGGGTACGTATTTGAGTGCAGTAGAGAATGATGATGCACGACAGGTGGTTGAAGTGTTTATGGTAGAGATATCCCCAGACGACGAGACCATGCACACTATTGGGTTTGGAACACTCATATTTGAAGAGCGAGTTGACCACAATGCCCATTGTGAGCTTCGATTTATGACTCTCTAGCATTTCAAATTGACATGGGGGACTTGGATATCATTTCTTGATGCTCAGATCACGAGAAAAAGGAATAAGGAGGATGGTATGAGACAGTTGGTTGATGAGACACTTTGTTGTGATGAGCAGGATCAGGACAAATAGTGACTCATATCACTCTTGGTTTAACATATGGAGGAGCACTGAGGCCTACGTCACATGGCAAGGCCAATTTTCCTTGTTACTGCTCCAGACCAATGTTGAAAGTATATGGACATACATTTATATCATGGAGATGTTAGGGCAGTATGAGCTTGGCCTTGATAGATTTTTTGCCATCAGGTTCCAGAAGAGGAGGGTACAGTCTTTGCATGATGGGCAGTATGTCATAGTCAGAGTGGTGCAACGTCAGCATGGTGGCACCCTTCTAAGACTTCAATGGGATTCGATCATCACTGGATTTCACGGTTCAACTACCCTTTGGGGTGATCTGGTTCCTACAAGGGAAGGTCATTTATATCTTGTAGTGCATTTTAGTGATTCTTTATTGGCATGGGGGACTTCACCGACATGGAGTGGTGATCAGCAGGGGGAGTTTAGGGGAAGCTCATGCAGGGAAGGATTTATTTCCACAGGAATCAGATTTTATCTTCAGGTTCCCACCCTTGGAGTACATGAGATGGATGACTTAGTAGAGAAGTTGTACATGGAGACATATATTACTTTATATGATTATGATGCTCTATTTATTGGTGGTATGCAGAAGGCTTCTTCTACCTATATCTAGTTGGATAGCGAGTGGAGCAAGGTGTGCTTCACATTCATTAGGATGGCTTGAGATCCTGGTATTGCGAGATCTCTTCATATCAGGGTGATTCATAGACCATGGATGATACAGTGACACATATGGGACCCTGGAAAATTTTTCAGTGACCGTGGGGGAGTGTCAGCGAGGGAGGATGCTTGTTCAGAAATTTCTTGAGGACAAGAAATTTTTGGTGGGGAGGACTGTCCTAATTAGTTGATAGCTAATTAAGAATGTTAAATTTTTCCAATTTTTTTTCTTAAGTTTAGTAGGTAAATAAAAGGGTGAAGGGGCCCATAAACCCAACAGTTTGAATAAAACCTCTTTTCTATAGATAGTGTGAACAACGCAACATATTGTGGGGCCAAGAGACCAAGAAAGAAGTGCATCATGTGTGAATGCCAATGGGCCAAGTGATAATGCAATTAGTGGGTGGACCCAAAGCTATTGGGGTTTCATAAGAATAAGAAGGTGGTGACGGCAGCCATGGAAATTATTCTTGATTATTCTTACTTTCTAGTCTTTACAACTTGAACACGCTTGAGATATTTAGCCAAGTCTGGAGTGATGTTTACGACATGGGTGTATCTAAGCGAAGATCCCAACCTCATCCTCGGGGTACTTCGAGTGCCCGTTGAGGAGAGGATTTTTTTAAGGGAATTTATTCAAGAGTTTCACAAAGATTCAGGAGAGGATGCCTACTATCCATCATGAGATGATTTTATTATCCGGAATTAGGCCACTTGTGGCTCCTCTATAGAAGTGCAACCACTCAATGAATTACGCATTCTAGTAACAAAGAGATTCAACAGAGGGTGAAATTCCATAGCTTTCCCACTTGCAATCTAGTGAAGGGGTTAGCCCTTCAATAGTTGAGCTTTGGGGAGTAGTTGCAAAAATTTTCTCTTTCATTTCAGCTCATAGCTCTGCATACCTAGCAAAATTGAAAATTTGAAGATGGTCAACCATAGAAAGGCCAAATTTCGAAGATTTGAGTTTGGGGCAAATATTTCTTGGTTTTTTCAAGATTTTTTGAGTAGAGTCTGCGGTTACAATATCGAATTTTTTTGAGAAGCATATCAACCCATTTACGCAGTCCCTACTGAGCCAACAACTATAGGATCTAGGAAAAAAAAGGGGATATTTTAAAGTTGGAAATAGAGAAAACCATTTCTCGGTTTTTCTAGGTTTTGGGCAAGGATCTCCTTACCAAATTCCTAGAAGTTAATGAGTAGTGGAAGTAGCACAAATAGTTTTCCGAAGTTGGCCAGCTGCAGTATTTCAAGCAAGGCAACGCAGAGGAAGAGTCCAACATCAACAACAGTACAACAATAGATCAGATCAATTTCAGATCAAATGTTTTGGTGTGCAAACTTGACGGTCATTTCAACGCGATTTCGCTGGCTAGAGTGCTATCTATTTTTTGCACTGTTGTATTTGTTTTTCACCTCCATATTTAATAAAATAGGTTAGCGGTTTTTGGCCCTTTTCTGGAATTTTTAATGTGTTTTCCATATTGCTATAATTTTAGTCTATTATTGCTTATATGAATGTAATTTTTCCATTTGGGGTACTGCAACATGCTTTTAAATAGAAAAGGGTGCTTTGTTTGATTTTGGTGTTTCGATCAATGATAAAGGGGGGGCATGTTGAAATATGTTATCACTAATGGAAACTAAGGGTTGGAAATAAGTTTTCATTGATGTCAACAAGTGTTAGCCAAAGGCATAAGTGTCAAAGAAATACCTCAGGGAGTAGGTTCCAGGCACACAAGAAGGGAAAAGGATCATAATTAGTGTAGTAGATTTGGAGCCAATTCTGGAGCAAAAGATCATCTTAGGAGTAGATGGAACCACTCAGATGGATATAGATTTGGAAGAGCTTACCAAAAATGTATGAAATTTTGAAAATGGTTTCCTCAATCATGAGATAAATCCAGTTAAATTTGGTGAACCCAAGTCTAACATAACATAGTGAAAGGTGGGTGGAGTCTTGCAGCCACACAACTAAATTTGATACAAATTTCAAACTCGGTGCTAAGATTGGTGGAGCCTCTAAGGGAGAGCTTTGGGAAGATGTGGTAGCATCAACTTGGAACATTGGTGGAGCCCACTTGATGGGCTCACCCCACGGGATACACCCTAGCGGAATTGTTGTTGTGCCTAAGTCTAAGTGACCAAGTGGTAGTCGTTGGGAGACGACAGCTAAGCTATGTCTAATGGCAAGTGAGCAGTGGATCTCGTAGTACAAGCTGGCTCGGTAGTGGTAGCCCGAAAATTTATTTAGGGCACATATGGCTAAGCGTTGGGAGGAAATCATCGTGCTACATGGCAGCTTTTTGATGGCACTAGAGGCATCCCTTTAGATTTTCTTTGTGGTCACGAGAGGTGATTTCTTGGACAATTGATCATGCATATCAATAACGAAGAGCTACTCCAGATACAGTCGTCCCAATACCACAATCTTCTCAGGAGTGGTGTCGAGGAAAAAATGCTTGAAATTGGTTGTTTTTGAGAAAAAATAATTATAAAGGAAAATGGTCGCAAAACAAACCTTGGAGGATTTTCTCTCTCCTCTCTAACAACAGGACATGTGGTAGCATATGATTGATTTGGGAAGAAATAAATGATGATGTCAATATGGACACGTGGAAGGTTCATTCATCATTTTTGGGAACCCAAATGGCCCTTTTCTTGATCAAATGTGTCACCACTCATAGGTTGACACGTGGCAAGAGTGACATCATCCCGGTGGCAGCTTCAAAAATGTAAATGGTCTGTAAGAGATATTTTTGAGCGACAGGTGCTAGGACAAGTCTAAAAATAGAACATAGCAACAACCAATTAAATGAGTGATGGGCGGTCCCCACAGACACAATAATCAGGTGGGTGAATAAAAGTAGAGTTAAATAAAGCACGAGGATGTTGAGGGCTACGGGTTAAGTGTCTGCAAATGGCCCTATTGCATAGGAATAAACCAAGGGAGCTGAGGTTATAAAGTTTCATGAAGGCTCTTGGAGTGGCTGAGCACCAACTCCTTGGTTGCTTTGCGTTGAAGCCTGACCAATAGTGCAGAGCCGTTAACAAAGGATTTGGTCTGCGTAGGGATAAAAAGGGCTTAGCACCCAAAGTATTAAGTTGTGGTCACAAAGAACCAACTTTATGGAAGAAAAATAGGCAATGGAGTTAAGAGAATAGGGGGCTTAAAGGAAAAGCAGTGGAATTTTTAGTTTTGTGAGTGAAATCAGGCATTTAAGCTAAATTAATTGCAGAAAAAAATAACAAGCAAACTTCTATATCTTCTAAAAAACTAGAATGCAAAAAAAGCATAAAAACATAGTTCAAGTTGAAAAAAATGTGGCTAAGTTTAGTTTGACCTAGAGATGAAGCCCAGAAAAATGAAAATAGTCCAAAACATTGAAATGAGAAAGACAAAGGCAAAAAATAAGGCTGGATGCACAAATTCAAAAATAAACAATGTCAAAGTTAACAAAAAGAAAAATGTATAAAAGCAAGCCTAGTGAAGCAGAACAAACAGAAGTTTTTGAGACAAAACTTATGGTGCAGCAATGTTTTGTTATGGTCTTCACAGTAATCAGAGATGGCTGTATGTGTTTCTAATGGGTGACTAAGATAAATTGATTTTTTTTGAAATGAGAGAAGGCAGTCATTGATCCTAGCATGAAAATGGATGAAAGATTGAAGAGTGAGTCTCAAATAAAGTTGTAGCTTACTCATAGGGGTTGGTGCTCTTTCTAGTGGGTTTTGGAGAATAGTTGGGGTTTTAGCTCCATTCAATCGTAGCTGATAAATCAGGGAGCTGTAGCTTCCTATTGGTTGTATTCGGAGAAATTGTAATGACAAGTTACACCTTTCCATATGAATGAATTGAAAAGCAGTTATAAAAGTTACTAGTTCTTGTTTGTTCCATTGTGATTTTCAACATTAATCTATGTTTTGGTTATTTAAGTTGTTGTTGAAGTATTTAATGATGTGTTCAAAGTATAACAAATAAAAAATAAACTGCTAAAATTCCTACACTACTAAATCACCCCCCTTCTTAGTAGTGTCTTGGTTTCCAACAATCTCACCTGCACATTTTTTTTTGTCAAACTTCATATGAACATATCTTTCTCATAGAGAGTTGGATTGAGGTGTTGTTCATTTTGTTGGAGTCATCTCCATGAGATATATGACTTGGTGTCGTTTTTTCCTATAGTTGAGGACTTCTAATTTTCAGCCCTTTTGCATCCTCCTCGATCAAAGCTTTTAGAGCAACCACTATCATAATTCTTTTCTTTTTATTTTGATTTTGCTTTCAATGTCTAACAAATACGGAAACTAAATCACTCTCCATCGTGTATTATGTCACTTCAATGAAAAATTAGAAATAAGATTTTAGAAAATTAAAAATGTATTTTTCAACTTATGGAAAAATGAAATTAATAATATTTCTCAAAAGATTTGGTTAAAGTTATCAAAATTTTGCAGTCAAAGAACTTTCATGGCTAGGTAAAACCCCCTAGCCAAAGCATGGACTAATAATTTCTTTTTTATTCTTTTGATAAATTTTTATAAAGAGTACCTTAATTGTGTACCCCTTTATCGTTAATCCAAAACAATATATTTATACATTAATTTTCATTTCAACATCCCAAAATATATAGACCATGTCACACCATATATATATATATATATATATATATATATATATGCCTAGATTCATTTTAACTTGAGATCTACCAAGCATTAAAAAGAAACAAATCTATTTTCACTAAAAAAAAAGTTGGCACTTCAAAATATTTGATCCTTCACTTAGTAGATATAAAATTAAAATATATTTAATTCACATATATATATTAATTTAAAAATTAAACAATATATATTAAAAATTATTTTTAATGTTAAATAAATTTATTAAGATATAAATAAAAATAATAATTAATTTTTTTATTATTATTATTTCATTTTTACTCTATATAAAAAAAATAAACCATTGTATCTTAAATTTTAACTATATCCATTATTATAATTTTTTTTAATTATGCATTAATATACAAAGTCATCGGTCATTCTTTATTGCTTTTCCTTTTCATACACAATCGAATTGCACATATATGAACACATAATAGTTTATATTTTAAAATATTAGGAACAAATACCCACCGTAATTAACCAGCATAGTTTATTTTAACTATTTTATTTATGAACATAATTTTCTGTTCTCATTCCGGGTCAATGTATTTATGCTTTGGAATAGCCATCTGATTTGTAAACACAGCCATGTACCCTGACTGTAAACACAGCCATGTAGCAATATTATTTTTGTCTGAGAATGTAATTTTTTGTGATTCATAGTAACTTTTTAGAATATATTTTTAAGTAAATCACATTATATATATTATATATTTTAGAATTGATGTTTTTCTTATTAAGTGTAATTCATCATTACCATTATCCATATTTATTTGAGATTGGTCGACCTTTATCAACTACTACATATCTATATTTATTTCACTAATATTTACATGACATAATATCTTTTTCGAACTAAACTAGAAAATATCTTTAAATATAATAATTATTTTATATTTATATTTTTATATAATTTAATCAATTTAAAATGCTAAACATGACCAAACAGAATATCACAATATCTATTCAAAATTCCATGTTTTCCATATTGAGTTAGACAGGCCTCTTAGTGTAATAAAATTATTATATATGTGTTAACCTTACTGCTTTCTTTGATGCCATTCTTTCAACATATGCATGATTGCAACCAATATTGTTGGAAAGCTTCATGTCATATGATTCATATAATAGTACACAATATTGAACGTTGAAGAGCAATCACAAGCTTACTTTTAGGATTTTGTTATTTTCTCAAACCCTTAAGCTAAAGTCTATCTTTCACTTGTGATGTGTAACTAATTCAATGTCCGCTTAACAACTTACGAATTTATAGTCAACCATGAGATGACCGGCGTTGCGTCCCTTGCCATTGGTGTCGATCTGGTTGAAAACGGTCGCATCCAAATCCAGTCCACCATTGGAGCACTGATCAACAATTCTCGCTATCACAGATGCGCCAGTTTCTCTGTTAGTCACCTGTATCAACAATATAAATCAGATATTTGGTTGACAAGGAAGAATTGTAGATTTTAGAAATATAAAATCAATAAACATTTAGTTATTGAAATATGGCCATTCTTGATTCCTAGTGTATCAATGCCAGGTTATCCCTTCGATTTATAGTGGGGAGTGGTTGGAACAATGACATGTTATCCCTCTACATAGTTTAGGATTATTTTTGAAATAAGCTTCCAGCTCCTGGAATCAAGGCATCATAAATTGATAGTATATCTAACCTAAAGATCGTTAAACATACTTTAAACATGCTTGCAAGTATATCTAACCTAAATATCACCATGGATTTGCATAGTCGGTGTTGAATGTCACATCACCGTTCTAGATGATTGGGAAATTTTGTGCAAAATCGTTCCCGTGCCTTACCCCACATTAGAGGATAAAAGTAGAAAATAAAGGGCCATGAACATATATATTAGACGAGAAGTGAAAATAAGCACTAATACTTATGGAAAGAGCTAGTAAACTAGAAAAATTCGCAAGAAGCTTTGTGAAATTAGCTACATCTTTCTATGTCTTCATTGAAAAACCCAGTTACTCTTCAGGACTTAAAAGAAGAGAATGAAATCCTTTCATGTTGTAAGAGGAAGATGATGTGGGTTTCTATAGGTGTTTTATCATTTTCAAAACTTTGTGGTGGAAGCTATCCTCGTTGAATTCCTTGTAGCCTAAACTCATAATCATTGTTCCTACTTTGCGATAGTGGTATCATTTCCTAGATAAGGGGGAGGGGGGAGTTTATAAAAAAACTACTTATATTTGGATCGAAATAAGTCAATATACATGGTTTTACATTAATTCACTTTGCACTTAGAAAAATTAATCTATGTCTTCAAATTCCTTCATTATTTCCATCTAGTTAATGAATTTACATGTTATGTAACTATTATAAAATAAGGCTTATCTTATTTCTATCCTAGAATATATAAATATGAATGCAAACTTAGAGTTCACATAATTATGAATTTTTTAGTGAGTTCTATGCACTCCATTGGTTATTATTGTTGATATGTGTTGTCTTACTATGAAAATTCTTAATATGTGTACCAAAAATGCTTCACGAAAGTCACTCGTGACAAGTGACACTGACAACAACATGTGGCCGATAATTATTATTTAGATCTACAAGAAAAATGATAAAACCCTTCAAGAGAATATGTGATCCAAGACCAAAACATATAGCAGTAGTAAAGGGAAGTGTAATAACCCAATAGAAGACTTTAAATGAATTATAATTTTATTGAAAAACCTAGTGAAAAAGATTTACAACATGGGTATGTAAATTCCCCTTTGTGGGATGGGTCCTTTTGATGTCCTTGCACTTCACTGATCTTGTTCTTCTCTCTCGAATATGCAGAAAACCCAAAAGCAACATGAAACTCAAGTGGGAGCCAAAATACTGTGAGATGATGATGGGAACGATGAAATTTGTTGGAGAGGAAAACTATATTCAAAATAGTCAAATATATTTATTTAGAAAGTAGTTGAAGTAAATAAAATAAAATAAAAATTGTTCATCACTTTGTGAGGATTAAGAAAAATGTGAATTTGAAATAATCATCAAATAATGATTTAAAAATTATTCCAAAAATAAGAATAAGGAAAAATAAATAAATGGTGATTTATTTAATTATTCCAAGGTGATTTAGTCAATAATGTTAACAAATAGTTATCAAATAATGATTTAATAATTATCTCTAGAGAAAATTAAATAAATAATGATTTATTCAATTATTCTTCATCTAGGTCACTCGAGAGACACACACAAGACAAAGAGGGCTAATCGAAGCTCAAAAATCAAACTAGGACCAGAGTGTATATCTCGTCGTCCTGATCACAGTGGTGTGAATAGTTCATCAAACCCAGCTCGTATGCGAAGGTTAGGAGCAATTAAATTTTTGGGTTGACTAGGTGACTTGGCAGGCTTAAGGAAGGCACAACTTCGACCTTTTCCGACCAGCCCTGACCGGATTCTAGACAAATTTGTGGGACACTTAATTTGTCTCCTTCGGCCTATTTTCAAGTATTTTAAAAATGGCTATTGTTGTTAAATAACGAAAAATATTAAAAATAATGGGGGTGGCAGGCCACCACCCCTGCCACCCCACTCCACGATATGCCATATTACAAAAATAAATAAATATCATGACTTGACGGGTTGTGACCCCCGTTGAACCACCATAATCGCTTTATATATGTATATCAACCATTGTAACTAGGGCGAGCCACCGATAGTGGACCCAACCCCCACACCACATATGACATCACATATGTCACCATAAATATATGGTTCCAGCGGGTGTCGAACCCACCTGGCTTAATAGCCGGCCTGTCTGCCGGCGGAAGCCCAACTTAAACACTATTGCAATGGAACACCACCATAACCCACATATAAACGATGTGCCATATGATGACACATGGGTTGGGTCGGGGTCATGGGTTGCGGACCCCACCCACCCAATGGTCAAACATTTACGTATTAAAAAAAAAAATTGTGACCCTTTTCAAAGATTTTAAGCTATGTTGGGAGGGGTGGGATTTGACCCCTCGAGCCCTCCTCAACCACATGCCAAACTTAACCAACGTGCCCAATAGGCCCTTTGTAAACTACACCACTTTTTCTTATATAAACTCAGTTTTTCACAAGTGTGTCGAGGCCAGCGGGAGTTCAAGAGCAGCACGCAGTTTGAGGTGGGGAAATTTTTCGATGCAGGTAGAACCATGAGCAGGCCCAAAAATAGGGATTGGAGCCATGATCCTTGAAATTTTCTCGCGGAGGTAAATTTTCTTCATGTCGGAATTTAGTCAAGTTTACAATCAATTTTCACGGTTTTTGGCAGGGAACCCAATGGAGAGGACAGATTCGCCTTTTGAATTGCATATTTCTAGTCCGCTCTTGGAGAAAAATCTTTGAGGAATCTAGTGGGAATTTAAAAGATTCATTTTTTCCCCAAATTTTCACTTTGTCAGAATTTAGAAATTTGCTAGTTGATTTTGCAGTATTCGACGATAGGAATATGATGGTGTGTTTAGATTTTCCATCTGAGCTTTATATTTTTTAGCCACTTTTCAAATTGGAGTTGCAGGTGTCAGCATTCAGTGAGCAAGCAGTCGATTTCACACATTTCTACGTCACGATTGTGATGGTGATTTTAGATTCAGCAGTGGATCAGCCCATTCTTTAGTCATCTTCAGTGTGAGGTATATGAGGAGTTGATTTCATGTACTTCTTTGTCTCTTTTCTATGAGATGCATTGTGTTGTAGAGATCCCTATTGATGTTTGATGTGGCGTCTTTTTTTGTTCTTGATGTGAGATGTACTTTCTATCATGGATTTGTATTGTGTTTGAGATCCCTTTGCTTCCATCTTAGCGAGATACTCATGGTCACATGTATGTTTGTTGATATCCCTTTGTTTCTATGTTAGAGGGATACTCATAGTCATTATGTGTGAGTTATTGGTATACTGATAGGAGTCATTTTGCGAGTAAGAGTTCCTGTAGCAGAACATATCATGGAGAGATCCAACCACTCCTGCATGAGGGCATTTTCCTTTTATGATAGATAAAACACCATCCATGTACATCTTCACTCCTTACAGCACTTAATGCACTGGCCTACACCATCTTGACGTAGAGGCTCGAAGACGTAGTCAATCCTAGACAGACTCTGTTATCAATGTTTTATGTTGCTCATGCTTGTTATGTGCCTCTACTTTACACCATGGCATTAGGGTAATTTTGAGGTCTAAAATGGGCCTCCTAAGGAAATTATAAAATAATAGTGGAAAAAATCAAATAAGATCTGATGACATCATCAAATTTTAGAGGGAAAAATGAAAAAACTACTTTTTCAATTCATATTTTCAACTTATCTCCCAAATTTTTTACTCAAATTTCGAGCGGGAGTACTCGTTGGATGCAGAATTTAATTCCCCATCCAAGGAGTACCCATGTTGCATACTTTCGATGGGTCCTACTACACGAAAAATGAGAAATACATAAAAAAACGTGATTACAATCACGTTTTTTATGTATTTCTCATTTTTTGTGTAGAAGAGTTCATCGAAAGTATGCAACATGGGTACTCCTTTGATGAGGAATTAAATTCTGCATCCAACGAGTGCTCCTGCTCGAAATTTGAGTAAAAAGTTTGGGAGATAAGCTTAAAATACGAGTTGAAAAAGTAGTTTTATTATTTTATTATTTTTTAATATTTTTACTTTTTTACTCCAGAAATGGTGAATCATCCATTATGGATGACAGCATCATCTTGAATCCTATTGGTTCTTATAAATTTTATTTTGGTTGTACATTTTTCTTAGGAGGCCCATTTTAGACCTCAAAATTCCCCTAATGAGTTGTTCATTTATGTTCATTAACACTTTCATAAATTGTAATCCTAATTCATCAACCGAAGTAAAAGATATTGGTTAAGGGTATCAGGAATTTACTCGGATAAAGTGGTATCAGAGAAGGTCATCTTGCTGATTGGATTGCAGGCGCGAACTATTAAGCATTCACTGAGTTGAGCCATGGAGAATGTTAAGGACATGTATGAGATCATGCTCAGGTTGTCCGAGAAAGTGGACATGTTGTATGAGGCTTATGAAAAAGAAGAAGTGGAGAACACCGAATTGAAGACACTCCTACAGGAAGAGAAGGAGGAAAAACATCAATTGCAGCTTCAGTTGCAAGCCACAATAGAGGCGTTGGAAGAATTGAAGCGCAACAACGAAAGTCTTCAAGCAAATCATGATGAATTGAAGGCACTCCTATAAGAAGAGAAGGAGGAGAAGAAGTGATTGTAGCTTCAGCTACAAGCTGCAATGGAGGCCTTGGAGGAATTGAAGCGCAAAGAAGGCTTAGAGATGCATTCTTCACATATGTCAAAATCGACAGCTAAGGTAAATAGTGTTGATTTGTCTTCAATTTCATCTTGACCTGATATCATTTCTATTGGAAGTGTGGAGATGCCCATTATAGGAACCAGCATGATACTCCTCACCAAAATGGGGTACAGAGATGGAGGACTTCATGTTCATGGCCAAGGCATAACTCAACCATTGGAGGTTTGGGGTACACTGAAGAAGGATGTTCGACGGACATCAAAAGCAAACAGACATTGTTGAACTCACAAGAGAAGAGGATTGATGGGACCACTTCGCCATCATTCCATGGTAGTGAATGTTGCAGTGAAAGAGCTTAAGAAAGCTTTCATCACCTTGATCACACCAAAGACCACGAGAGAAGGTATAATAAGGCTCATTATTCCATAGTGCATTTCGATTATAAGAATCTTGATAATAATGGTCGTAAATTATGGCATCTAAGAAATTGTCATTTTTGTGGTTTACATAACCATGTGTTTTATAAGTGTTGGAAAAGGATGGTAGCACAAAGGAGGATGAGGCATGGAAATCCTTCTCCATAGCAGGGAAAGAAATCGGTTAAGCAAGTTTGGAGGAAAAAGACCTTTTGCACCCATTACGACTGAAGTGGTCATCAAAGAGCCACATCCCTGAGACTCCATCCAAAGCAGGGCCTCAAAGACAAGACATCTGTGTAGAGACCTGTCAAAAGAGATGATCGACAAGTGAACTCCCCACAGGGGAATTACCCATTCACTTTGATAAGTGAGAGATGGTTTTTCTAGTTTTATTTTCTAGAGGTGTTAACTTGTAATGGCCTTATATTTGTAAATCATTTGTTGCATTTTACATTGTAAAAGTGATGATGCATTTTTCCATCACTTGCTTAAGCAATAATGATATTTTGGCCTTGTTTTATAAATCGTGTGATGCATATCTTTCATGTAAAAGTAATGAGGTGTTTTCCATGACTTTGAAATGCAACGATGATTTTTTTGGTCTTGCAATGATAGCTGGGGTGTGATTTCCATTTGATGTAAAATTGACTACCGAGTATTTAAAATCGTGGCAAGTATGGAATGCTTGGCTCATAGTTGGTCAAATTTGAGCATGTAATTTTCAAGGTATTGTACTACAGGTTTGCAGAAGGTGCAGGTGTCGGTTCATCACTTAAGGCTCTGAAGAACAAAGGTGAAGGAGATGGACGAGTGACCTTCTCAGGACGCTTGTGGTGGAGAGACAGTCCACATCCATTGCAGATTATTATTGATGTTTTTTGAGGACCAAAAGCTCCTCATTTGGGAGGATTGATCTAGGTGGCTCCAAAGATAGGCACAGGACAAAGAGGGCTAGTGGACAATCAAAAATAAAAGTGTTCAGAATCCTTTCGAACCAAGAACAGAGCATGTATCTCTTTGTCTTGATCACAACGGTGCAAACGGTTCGTCAAACCGAGATCGTATGCGAAAGTTAGGAGCAGCCAAAGTTTTGGGTTAACTTGGTGACTTGGCAGGCTTAAGGAAGGCACAATTTTGACCTTTTCCGGCTAGTTTCAGTCAGATTCCAAGTGAATTTGTGGGACACTTAATTTGTTTCCTTTGGCCTATTTTTGGGTATTTTCAAAATGGCTATTTTTCTTAAATAATGAAAAATATTAAAAATAATGGGGGTGGCGGGCCACCACCCCCGCCACCCCACTCCACGATATGTCATATTATAAAAATAAATAATAATCATGATTCGAGAGGTGGTGACCCCCAAAAAACCACTGGAACTACATTATATATGTATATAAACCGTCGTAACAACGGCGGGCCACCGATGGTGGACCCGACCCACACACCACATATGCCACCCCGCCCGCACAATGGTAAAAAAAAATTGTATTAAAAAAAAAACTGCTACCCTTTTAAAATATTTTAAGCTATGTTGGGAGGGACAGGATTTGACCCCCTGACCCCTCCTCAACCACATGCCAAACTTAACCAACGCACCCAACAAGCCCTTTGTAAACTACACCACTTTTTATTATATAATCTAAGTTTTTCACAAGTGCGCCGAGGCCAGAGGCAGTTCAAGAGCAGCATGCAGTTGGAGGCAGGCATGTTTTTCGATGCAGGTAGAACCATGAGCAGGCCCAGAAATAGGGAGCATAACCATGATCCTTGAAATTTTCCCGAGGAGGTAATTTTTCTCCATGCCGGAATATATTCAAGTGTATAGCCATTTTGTTGGAAATATGATGCAGAGTGTTGTCCTTGATGGCAACCCACTGAATGAAGATGAAGACATGCGACTGTTGACATGTGTTGTCCTTGATGGCAAACCACCTGATTAAGTAATACTTGACCTGATGGACTTGGTAAATGATGTAAATCTGATGTGATATGATGTTTGTTGACAATATGATGCTGAGTGTTGTCCTTGAAAGGAAACCCACTTGATGAAGATGATGGCAACTTACTTGATGAAGTTGTGCTTGATAGAATATGATTTGATGAACTAATTCTGATGTATCTACAGTGAGTACAGAAGACAATGAAGAAAGGAATTTAGCATGTACTAAATCTATGGTGAAAAGAGTATGTCTCAAGGCATACGCGGATATGTCTAGGAGAAGTCGCGTATGCACGCGGAAAAGAACGTTCCAAGTCGCGTATGGGAAAAAGTGCTCAAAAAGTGCAAAACCAAAAGGTAACCACCATGGTATTGACCCATTGTATTGGGTAATGATCCGCCTAATTGACCCCGTCCAGGAATACCATTGGAAGTAATGTAGTTTTGGGCTCATGGTATTGTTTTGGCTCATGGTATTGAAAAAGGATAAACCTATATAAAGAGATGAAATTCATATGCAAATCATGAGAGTGTGGGAGCAAGATGTCTGAGAGCTTGAATGAATACTTCTCGAAGTAGATCTGAAGGAAAGGGTTACACTTGAAGATGAATCTGATTGGATGATGCACCAATGATGAAGAAAGGGATCTAGATCTGAAATGTATCTACTAGATCTGCTTATGGAAGGCTTAGATCTATCATGAGGCGAACATGCAGCAAGGTAAAGGGTAAATTTAGGCCCAGACATCTGATCTGAAGAGTATGCTGCTCTATAATGATTGAAGATCTATACGCTACTTGGCAACGAGAGGAAGCGCATTATATGTGACTTCGTTGAAGAAGAAGATGCGATATGAACAATGAAAATATGTCTTGAGGTATCTGTTGATGAGGACAGCCTTGTATATCTGCATTTTATCGAGGAAAGGAAACGCGACGTCATGCAAACTAGGGTTTATGAAGTCATAGTAAAAATGTACGATCTGTCCTAACTAGTTTCTTGATAATGGTCGGTGAGTTATATATATATGTTTCATGGTTGGTAATGCTTAAAGGGTCCAGTCTGAAAATATGATGAAATGTGGCCTGCAAGTGTTGTTCTATTGAAGTTGTTAGATCCAGTGTGAAAATTGATGAAACGTGGTCCAAGGTGGTGCTGAGGGTTGTAGCCTTCAGTCAGGGGGTCGTAGCTCCCTTCCAGGTGAGGCTGGTAAACGAGATCGGGGGGTCGTAGCTCCCTTCCAGGAGAGGCTGGTAAATGAGCGCAGGTGGGTGCCTGCGTGCTGGTCAAGTCTGCGCCAGCACATATGTTGTAAGATGTTTTCTCTATAATAAAATATTGAAGGCTGAGCAACTGCAGCGGTGGTTTTCTCCCGACTTGGGTTTCCACCTAAAAATCCTGGTGTTCATGTGTGATGCTTTGTGTGATGGTTTACTCTGTTCTTACTGCACATGTTTACTGTTTATTAATCATCTGATGATTGAATGATGGAATGATTTAAGTGAAGAACTAATGACATAATTAGATATCTGTGTATACGCGAGTTTTATAAAGGGTATCCACGTATATACATGAGTCTGTTTCAGGAAAGTAGTGTATGTGTTTTAGAAGCAAGAAAAAGTAAAATTTTTGTATATGCTGTAAATACTGATTCACCCCCCCTCTCAGTATTTTTCCCAACAATTGGTATCGGAGCGGGTCCTTGTGCAGAAGCTTGATTGCTTAAAGGAGATCCGTCGCAATGGGAAGTCAAGAAGGAGTAATGTCTATAAAGCCACCTCTATTTAATGGAAGCAATCTAATATTCTGGAAGGTACTAACGAAAGCTTATCTGCAAAATCTTGGTACAAAAGTATGGGAAATCTTGAAAGGATGTGAACAAGAATTTAGAGAAGAAAAGGATACTTTAGTGGATGCTCTAGAAGACAATAATCTTCGTGAAGAAAACACTCAACTCAAAGTAAGCCTAGAAGAAAAGAACATAATCATAGAGACTCAAGAAAATTAGCTTGATTCAAAAGAAAAACGCATTGAGGAATTGGAGTGTGAAGTAGTAAATCTAAGAAAAGATAATGAGAAAGTGAAATCTCTCAATCTTAGATTTGCTAAAGGTTCATGAAGCGAACGAAGTTCCTTCTCAAAGCTAAATATTCCAGAAGACTTGAAATGTCTGAATATCCATGAGGATAAAAA